>JARKHS020031777.1:0-153185 GCA_030143305.2 Amblyomma americanum | reverse complement strand
CTAACAACTGGTTTATTGCACCAACGCCTCTTTCCTTCCCAATCAGAGGGCATGCGCACCAACCACAAAGGCAAAAGCCGTAATCATCTCGTCTAACCGAGAAAGTCCAACTACTTAAGGGGGTGGCCGGTAAATTCGGCGTAGAGGTCCCTTCTTATGCGGCTTGCAAGCTGTCGCGTTTGTGCAATTTAGTGAGGCTAGTTAAGCAATAAAAGGTTGAGTGTGGCACTAAGCATAGGAACAAGTTTTTGCACAGTAGATCGAGAGGAATGTACCAAATTCTGCTGAGCTGTAGTAAGGTGTACGTCGGGGAAAGTGACTGCTGCATCAATATTAATATATTAGAACATGCCAATTCCTTAGTTGAATCACGGGGGCAGCATTGATAATGTGAAACATGAAGTAATACTCAACCTCCTCCAAGATACCAACTGTGGTCAGAATACATACCGATACATCTCGCAATTTCTCACGGGTCGACAGGCCAACATTCGAATTCAAGACAAGGAACATAGACCCTATACCATCGGATCCCGGGGTACACCACAGGGTGCGGTTTTATCTCCCCTCCTCTTGAACCTCGCAGTGCAAGGCCTACCCGAAAACGTAAGCTCCATGCCCGGCATCAGATATGCCCTATATGCGGATGATGTCTCTATCTGGGCAACAGAAGGCAATCTCGGACACATGGAGACCTGCCTACAACAGGCAGAGGAGGCAGTGGACACTTACGCTGCATTCCGTGGTCTCCAGTGTGCTCCCACTAAATAGAATTTGTCCACATTCGGCCCTCTCTTCGGGACGGCACTTCAATTCACCTAACACATCCTTCGGGTCCGATAAGAGAGGCCAAGGAGATCCGCATCCTCGGTCTCTTTATTCACCAACAACGCAGACCGGACACAACACTCGCAAAACTCCGCATGTATGGTGATCAGGTGGTCCGTATGGTCCGCGGAGTCTCCAACATTAGCGGGGGGGGGGATTACGAAGCAAAGATGCCTTGCGGCTTGCACATGCCTTTGCAACGGGTAGAATTCTGTACTCAACCCCCTACCTTCACATGCGCAAAGACGACGAGGGCCAACCCGAGGTCATGCACCGCAGAGTCATCAAAGGGGCTCTTGACCTTCCCATTACCGCATCCAACCAGCGTTTGTTGGACCTGTGGGTGGTCCACACCTATCGAGAACTCCGAGACGCCCATCGCGTCAACCAATATACGCGCCTATCACAAACGCCATCCGGTCGCCGCACTCTTGACTGACTCCACATAGAACACACCATCACCTTTGGGGAACGGGTACGAGCGCCAGAACCGTGGAGACGCGCCCTCAGGGTCCGACCCATTGCCCGCAGCATGTCACACTCTGACCACAATGGCCGTCGCCAGGCGTGTGCGGAAGCACTGGGCCGACATATTGGTCGACAACAACACATGTCCTACGTGGACATTGCCGGTCCCCACCGTGGGGGGTGGTTCACCGCAGCAGTTGTCCACAACGCCACCACAGTGGCAGGACTCACTTTCCTCGCCTACAGCGCAACACACGCGGAGGAAATCGTGATTGCGCTCGCACTCTCCCTCCCACAAGTGAAAGCCTTCATTACCGAATAAAAGGCGGCCTCTCGAAACTATGGGCTGGGTTAGATACCTCCTCTCGCCTGGCGCATCCTACAAAAATTGCGGTCGTTCCAGCGACCGACCAAACTGTAACCTCATCTTGGCTTCCGGCCATCAGGGACTCCAGGGCAATGAGTTAGGCGACCAGGCCGCCCGCGCGCTCTCTCCCCGGCCACTTACACTTGCTCGGGAAGCTTACTCCGAGCCTGCCAAATCTCTAATTACATTCTAAGACATCACTACATATTATAAGGACAGTCATCGTTGCTTTCTGGAACCCTGTATGGGTCTCCGGAGAACAGACGAATGGCTTCTTCTCAAAATTTTTACAAATACAATGCTGTGACCGGCAGTATTGAAACACTTCAATTAGAATTTTAAGGTGGCTGCAGGCTGTGCGGAGCGACGTTCTCGGAAATTTTCCATATGGCCTGGGCCTGCCCCTTCAATCCCCACCCTTCCTATTCCCTCACCTCCCACCCTTCTAGGGAGGCCTGGGAGGCGGCGCTGCTCAGCTGTCATGACCTACAGTCTCAACGGACCTGGGTCGCCAGGGTTAGAGCGGCGCTAGATGCCATTGGGGATGCGGAATAGGAGCTCCACCTAGATTTGTGAGGACCTGGGCCTTAGGGCCTGGACCCAAACACCTCCTTGTTCATAATAAATGTTTACCACCACCACCGCCTAAGCATTCTGAGACCTAAAAGTATGATGACAAAGAATGCGCTCCGCTTTCCAGCAGGGTAAGGTTATCGGATGCGGGAGGGACAAAAAAGAACGTGAAATCATCAAAGCCTTGAAAATCGTGACATTAGGGCCTGACAAATGTGTTAGCGAAGTGTCGATACACTTGTGCCGCAAGGAGTTGGAGTTCCTCGGTTTGACGAGATGATAACGGATTTTGCCTTTGTGGTTTGTGCGCATGTGCTGTGTTGGTGACAGAAGGAGGTGTTGGTGCAATAAATCAGGTGTTAGTCTGCCCTTGTCCCGTGTGGTTTTTATTTTTTCCGTCCTTTTTGTACAGTTATTCATTGTTTTTGTAATTTTCTCAACTGCAGCTATGCGACTGCAAAAAGAAAGCGACACAGATTTCGGATAAAATTCAAAGTTGAAGAAAAATTCTTCCTTGATTGGCGTTTGAAGATGGGACCGCCACACTTCTAGGGCAGTCACGCTAGAAGCTGTGCTAACTAATATTGCTAGCAGATGGTCGTGGTAGAGTCAAGTGGTCAAGAGATCAGAGTCGAAATGGTGTGCGTCCAAATATGCAGCGAATTCTCCCAGAGTGCATTATATTCGTAATAAGAAAATTATTTGCCCCAAAGATAAGCGTACGAATGCGTTGGAAAAATACATCAATGGAAATTCCGTCTTTCTAAAATTTGTCCCCATGATGAAGATTTTCGGAGGAATTTTTTAACTGCAGTGTTTTTCAGACAGCAGCATAGCTTTAGTTTTGTAGCCATATCGAAGGGTTGGAAAGGACGCTAGGGTAAGGTGCGGAAAGGCCGCTTGTTTGGCAGAGAACGTGCTCTGTGTGGAATGGCTATCAGGATGTTGGATTGCCCGTTCCCGATTTCACTAGCACCCACTAAATAGATGTTTGACGCAGCAGTCAACGATGATCGCTCTTTCATTGCTGAATAGCTCTACAGAACGACCTGCCTAAAGAAATCAAACCCAATTGTGAACAATGAACCTCTCTAAAGACTTCGATCCTCCTTCAGAGCCTTTTTTGTAGATGAATACGACATCACAAACTGCGTCATAACACATGCGCTCCATGTCTCTGGAACAACTGATGTTCCATACATGTAGGCAAACAGTGCCCTGTATAAACTAAATTAAAGGCTCTTAAACCTGGAAATGTTCACTCTGTGCTGTTTAGGAACTAAAAACTAATATGAAGCGCGAATACAATGCAACAAAAGTAATATAACAGAGCAGATTGGCAGACTGCCCGGTAACCCATTCAGACGGCTGCTCATTGCGGAAAACAGTGAGACAGAAATAAGCGTGGTTCAATGAATATTAGAAAAGCCTAATGTTCAAGTTGTATTGGGCTAATGCCTCCTTGATTTTAAAGCCTGTCACTATAGCTGATTCGTCAATATCAATCATTGTCACTGTATGCATACTTCCAGTTTCGTTTTCGCTGAGCTTCGAGCAAGCTCGTACTGCAGTGAGCGGAACCCTGAGCCGATCAACTACCGACAAGCTTACTGGGCAGTGAAAAGAAAGAAAATAAAAGTGGCACAATACAGCGGGGAAATAAGACATTTTTACATTTTCCCTTTCTATGTGAGGCAATATTTAAACGAAGAGAATTAGCGAGCCGCGCCATCTCACCAGCTGTTCTTATTACTCCAAATCGAAACTATGACTTGTACTGTGACGGCTCTACGGAATGTGCGAGACATTTTTTTGGAATTCGCATGTGGTGTCGCTCAAGCTCACTAAGTTTCGAGTAACTTTACTAAGAAGAGGGCTATCGGAATTCATGACCAGATATTCGACCGACTCACTGGGAATCGGAAGTCTTCTTATAGAGGCAGTTCGCTCCAGGCAGGTGTGCCGGCGTCCTTCAACTTTCTGATGGTATTCTCTGCCAGCATCATTGAGAAAAGGTTGAATATGTCACCGCCTATACCTAAAGTGTGAAGTCCACTAACCTTATCTTCACTATTAGGTGTAATGGTCAACAGCGCCTGCAAGCAGGGTACGGCTAAGCGCTGAGCGGCATGCTGGACTCGATCGCATCCTGCAATAAAGTACAGGGTCAAGTCCGTCGTTTGGGTTTTGTTATGCTAATGACCACGCTGGGAGGTAAAGCGTTTCTGGCTAACCTACAGCGGGTTGCTTTTAGCCGCGCTGAGACAAATTGATATAATTGCAAAAAGCTTTCAGCACTTGCCTGCAGGTGACTCCGTCATTTACTCTCGTGAAGGTGCACCAGTGATTCGCGTTGCCTCCCACCCTTTCAGGATGAATAACCATTGCTCCCGCGGTATCCCTGCTAATCGTCACTGTGCCGTGTCCGAAGGTGGCATTAGAATTCCTACTCTTGGCCTTCTGAGAAAGTATTGTGCCCTAGCCGTTTCCCACAACGCCCCTCAGTGCGGTGGGGCAGAATGTCCACGGGCTATGTATTCTAGGTAGCAGGAATTATTCTGGCAGCGGAACAAAGCAGCCGGCTTTCACAGTCTGTTTCCACACACCGTACGCATTAGTGCTTGCGACTGGAATAAATTTAAAACCAACGAATTAGTAATAATCTTGTGGCTCAGTGGGCTGTATACCAATATGGACACCACGAGGGCGTCCGAACAGAACGTTCGCAGGACCTCCGGTGCGCAGAGTTTTCTATAGATTAGGTTAGAGGGGTCTGTAAGCACCCCAGCCATTTCACAACCATTAGGAGGAAGTGGCATCGAATCAGTTGATTGCCTATACCGTCCAAGGTTTTTGGGTCGTCGGATTACTATGAGAACCAGAGCACCTAATCGTTCGAGAGGTTTGCTGAAGTCGATACGGCACTATGAATAAGAACTAAACCACAGTTTGCATTCCTGGCTGTTTTTTAACAGAATTCACCGCCGCAAAATGCCGCAGCCTTAGGACAGCCACTCAAAACTGCGTTGAAACGCTAAGGCGCCCGTGTGCTATGCGATGTCAGTGCACGTTAAAGATCCCCAGGTGGTCGAGTGAGTGAGTGAGTGAGTGAGTAAAAACTTTATTGAAAGAAAGTGTAGATTCGTGGTCAGTAAGTGAGTTCCAGACCATGTAGGTCTCGTCGAAATTATTCCGGAGCCCTCCACTACGGCACCTAATTCTTCCTTTCTTCTTTCACTCCCTCTCTTATCCCTCCCCTTACGGCGCGTTTCAGGTGTCCAACGATATATGAGACAGATACTGCACCATTTCCTTTCCCCAAAAAACCAATTTTTATTGAGGTGTTTATGGAGGCCGAGTGCCCGGCATATAGAATTTAAGTCTGTTAATATTTGTGGATAGCCTAACTTTACGATTAAGAGTATTAGAGGTCCTATTCTCCTCCCTATAGATCTGCACTTTCCACGGTGTCATATGAAGCCATACATTATTTCGCTCCTTTCATTATCGAAATTTCTTTAAATCTCGTGCTGGCATTAGGTAGCCGATAGCTACCACACTGAACGAAAGCAAAGTGAGCGAACGTATTTTTCAAAAGTAACGTTTATGAATTAATGTAAATGCCTATGAATTTATTAAAAGGAAACGGGTCATTCAGACGAGACGTGTGAGACGGTGGTAACGACAGGAGGTCGGCATTAAAAACGTCATGGCCACAGAACGTAACATATACCATATTCAAGGGTGCGTGTCACCTACATGAGACATATGACAAACTTGATGAATTACATTGATGACGTAAAAAAGGTCACATTAAAGCGCCAACATCAATGCTTCGTACTTTTTAGCAATCTACATTGATGGGAATTTATTACACAAAAATGTGGATGGCCACAGGACAAGCACAATGCCGAGGGAATGGAAAAATATGCTGAAAATATTTAACATGCGTGCTACTCCGTCTGCGATTTTGGTAGTAATTTTAACCACTTAGTTTAAAATCAATGTCAAGACTATGTACCACCAACGTGAATTGCAGAGTTAGAAAACATGTGTTACAAGAGCACAAGCAAATAAAAAATATTAGCTGCTGGGGAGAGAATAATGGCAGGGCATATTAAAACTTCCAAAGAGCAGTCTTTCTGCCTACGATGTCGAAGTCAACCGGTGTTTGCGTCAACCTTGGAGTTTGCGTTTCGGTTCACTTGATTGCGCTTCATTTGGCTGTGATAGGCAAGGAGTGGGATTGGTCCCAAATGTGTAGTTAAGGTTAAGTTAAAGTTAAGGTGCTTTGTTTTAGATTATATATGTTTTCCTAAGGATAATCTGATAATCTCGGGATAATCTCTTTTCCTGAGATATATGGATAACACACTTTAAGACCCGGTGCTAATGAGCAAGATTACTGTTGTGCTGGGAGATTTTAATATTGATATACAAAGTGACAGCATTGCTGCTACAACCTTACTTAATTTGACGCTGTTTCAGTAGTAGAAATGTTAATATTGACTCCATGCAACTAAAATCGTGCACTAAAACCAATATTTATTTATGTTTCACAAATTTCCACATCCAGAGGTGCGACCTGATGTATTTGCTTGCGATATCAGTGATCATGTTCCGTTTAAAGCCTTTTTCTCTACCCCAAGAAGACTGCTAAGGCAAGCGATTCTCACATGTATAGAATAATTAATAATTAAGCAACCAATGCATCTTATAGCCTTGAACTCGAGGTGGACTAGTCAGCCGTGTAGAACAAAAAATAAATCGAATGGATCCTATCAAATTTACCAAAAAGTTCAAAATATGAACAATGCTGCATTTCCCCTTGTTCGCATCGTTAATATAAAAATGCAAAGAAACTTTGGATAAGCAAACAACTATTTCAAAGGATACTACACAAGGACAAACTTTTTGTTTGTTTTCTAGAAAATAAGGACAAATTTGTTCCACACGTTTAAAATGATGCGAAACAAACTGATCTCAGACCTCAAGAAAGCAAAGAGAGACTGATAAGAATGCCTTTTCTAACACAGTCAACCCTTCACAAGTATGTAAAAAATTCAACAATTTAATCGCCAAAAAACTACGGCCGTAACCAGTAAAAGTCTGGTTGACGGCTACAGCTGAAATGGTGCTTCGCTTTGCAACAAATTTGATCAAAACTTTCTGTCAATAGGCGAGAGCGATGATTCCCAAGGCACTACCTACCGACCCGCCAAGTTTTCTCAGCTTCTATCAAATATGTACAATCTTTTTAATTCGAAGAACTGCGGACAAAATCGCACACTACATAATGCATCTAAAATAAAAGTCAGCTGCTGATGTGGACCCCATTAAAGCCCAAACAGTGTAAGTAGTATGTGGAATCATAGCCTCTGCTTTTTGCATATTTGTAATTTAATGCTGAAAGAAGATTTTTTCCCAGTAGAGCTTAAGATCGCAACAATAATTTTTATACACAAACTAGTTTCCCACCGAGAATTTAATAACCATTAACACCCGCTAGGTGAGTATCTTAAGCAAAATCTCGTTCTTTGTCGAAGCACGACACTGCTTTCAAAAAGGAAAATTGACAGAATCTGTTTGATTAAATATACAAGGCGAGCTAATCAACAATCTCGAAAATAAATTCTTAACACTCGGTCTATTCCTATACTTAAAAAAGGTTTCGATTCTGTTCACCATAGTATACTGCGAAGTAAATCTTCAGTATTACGCAGTACGCGGTATTGAAATCCCACTAATCACTAGTTATCTAGAATCCAGAGAGCAGCGTAGCATTGTTAGTGACATTCTATCGCAATACGGTACAGTGGCTACTGGCGTGCCATTCTAGGGCAACTTGTCTTCCTGCTACAGTTCAATCACGCTGTTAATATTCCGAAAACTCCTCAAACAGTACTCTGCGTGGACGATACTATTGTCATTGTTAATGAAGAGCGTATTGAAAATCATACTTAATTAGTAGCAATATGTGGCTGAACAAGCTGTCTGTTTCGTTAAACGTCAAAAATATGGATTAAACGTTAATAAGACCAACTACACAATTCTTAAACAAGAAAACGCATGTATTGATGGGTAACAAAGTATTATTTTTGGAAACAGTGTTATCCAGTGTGCCCCGTTAAACGGTTTTCTTGGACTCATGTTTACCGCAATTCGCTGTGGAAGGGCCAGTTTAACTCTGGGCGATTAAAAGCCGCCAGCTATATGGGTATTATCAATTAATTTAGGTCCATATTGCACTTGTGCAGCCCCATCTTCAATACTGCCTACTTGTTTGGGGCAGCACAGCAGACACAAATTTGAAAGCACTATTCCTTTTGCAAAACGAGCAATAAGAACCATTACTGACATTCCTCATTTTGAGAGCACGGTCACGGTCACAGGCTTGGGTAGCTTAGAGACATTAAATATTTATAATCTATAAACTGTACAACTTGCCACTGATGCTCTAGCATATATTTTACTGAGAAGCACTTTGACATATCCTGCACACTGAACAGCATCATACATACCAACCATGAAATTAGTCGACCAGGGCACCTCTAAGAAGCAATTATGTTTCTCAGACCGTAGTGTACGAGGCAATCCTCCTTGTAAATGCAAACACCCAGATAAAAGATCTCATCTTTAAATACGCAAGGAAGTGCTTATTCAAGAAAGACTATATAGAAATGCTGTTTCTGGGACATAGAGAAAAAGAACAGTGTTGAAATTGTTCCTTGTTTTTGTTCCTTGTCTCTGTAGGGATGTATTTAATTTCTTACCCCTCATCTTAGCATGTATTGGTATTTCACATTTGTAATATTTGTTTGTACAAAGCCGTATATGTTCTACCATTATGTACATCCTTGTGTTGCTAAGTTAAGAGCACTCAGGGGAATAGGCCGCGTCAGGCCATGAATGCTTTTCACCCTCCGCCTCAAGCAAGGGTTCATGCTTGGAATAAGGGTCTGTGCTATCAGCATAAAGTGAGCTGAATGCATAAGGATGCTGCATGCAGCAAGGAAAGTGACTCAATGAAACTCGCACTGGCAATAGCGTTTTGTTTCCTACCCGAGCTTTGAGGTTAAAAACCTAATTTTTCGTAGCTGAAGTCAACGCAATATAAAAATTGGCGGTGGTTTAGCTCTGCGTTAAACCTGGAGTGACGCGATAGCTACAGCTGGCCGAGTGGAACTTGGTCACGTGACGAACCACGTGACGAACCACGTGACCAGCCACGGCGCCGCGCCGCCGGCAGCTGCTCCGCACCACGTGACGAACCACGTGACAGCGTGGCGACGCAGCCACAGGGTGGCAGCGCCGCCACCGCCACGGCGCTGCCACGCCGAAGGCGTGGAATGCTACCGTAATGTAGCCTATCGCTACAAAAGTGCTAATATCTTTACACCAATGTAAGCAACATTTTTGAAAGAACTTACAGCCTATCCGAAATAAGAAACAGGCGAGTTCGGAAATTTGGGGCCTAAAGTGGGAGAGCGTTTAAGACATGTAGTGAGTAGCTGTAGAAGCGTAGTCATCAAGTGCTGTAGCAATCTATGGTACGTACGAAACATTCACCAGAAGTTTTGATACCATGTTAACGACTATAATCTATATAAATAAAATATTCGTTGCAGTTTGTGCAAAGGCTTTCACGAGACCTCGCACTGATCATTATGTGCACGTTTGGTCCGCCTTTTCAACATCTGGAGCAATGAAAGGGGAAACAGGTGCTTTTTATAAACCAGAACCAGTATTTCATGCAGCACGATGTTCTTGGGACAATGGTGTAGACGACGAAGTCGCGTGTCATCCAAAACCTGTGTTAGGACTATCGCAGCCTAACACCGCTTTTTGTCCACGTCCATTTCGGCGACTGTCTTGGAGCAGCGTCGGCGGGCATTGCAATATGTGCAAACAGTGGGCCAGAAATAACGCCGCCTGGCTAAAAGAAAAACTAGCAAAACGCCCAAAGCGGCACGGTAGCCGAAATGGTGGGAAGATGAGGTGGTTGAATTAGCTAGCGCGGGCAGATTCGATGCCCGCCATTAAAACCCGCCAAGGGAAAGGCACTCTGCTGGTCCGCGGGCTGACAGCGCGCCTCACTTAGTAGTGCCGTATGGGCACGCGATCTGCGGCTCGTGGACAAACCCCCCGACCAACGATTCGTCGAGTGAATCGGCCGTTATCAGAGATTGAAAACCAGTGTTTTTTTAGGTTAGATTGTCACTAACCAGCAAACTGAACAAGTGGAGGAGCCAGGAAAGGCACCAGTCTGATTTGAATACGCTTCGGTGATGTAGCCGACAACGTTCCGAAAATCACCAATTGTGTCTTATCAATTCTTTTCATCTGTATTTTTAATTATATAGCATGAGGAATGCGTCTGCGTAGACCAATGGCAGCCATGTTTCAGCAGCAGCTCTTAGGCCCCCGTCCCTGGCTTTCTCGTTGTCGCCGTCGGCATAACCGGTCGGTGCGTTAATGTCACGTGAAATTAAGTGACGGCCAACCTGGGTCGCATAAGCCTACGGGTGGTTTTGTTTGGAACAGCCGCCTGCCAGTGCAGGGATGCATCACGTGACCAGTGCACCAGCGCCCGTCAACTTGGATCGCATAAGTTACGGGTGGTTTTGTTTGGAACAGCCACCTGACACTTCAGGTGCGCATCAGTTGACCACTACACCAGCGCGCCAGGAAAATATCCCAAAACTAAACGCCTGAACAGCTGTCCGCTCAACATCGCGTTACACAGTCGTAACTGTCCAGTGAGGTTTTTTCAACTGATGTTCTACTGATATTATCCACTGATGTATTTTTCTACCGATCCTTCTGGCTGGAAAGGCCACAGGAAGACTCGGTGAGCTCCTTGCACTTGCAGGTGAGCCCAGAAGCGGAGGTTCCAAGTTTCGCAGGATTTTTTGAATCTAACCTTTCTTAAAGAGCGTGTAGTTGTAGCGGCGCTGCCATCGCCAGCGGCGCTGATGAAGATGAAGTTGGCGCGACCTGCCTCGCGCAAACCAGAAGCTCTCGCTCGTGCAACAGAGAACACTTTCAGCAACCGACCAGGCCAGCAACGTCGAACAGCCCGCTCCGCCGGCTCACCAGCCGCGGCTACCGGGACGTCAAATAAATGCGGACTTTCTACCACATTCTGGTGACACCGGACGACAGCTCCGACGCACGCAACGCCGCTCCCACCGGCACACCGCTCCTGCCCGTCCTGTCCCTCCACTTGGTGTTGCCGCTTCATGTCCCCTGTTCGCACTAGGCTTTCGGCAGCTTTGTATCGCCTTGTACGCGCCTACCACCGCATCCGGTGAGCTCCTTCAGTCCTATCAGTGCCCCTTCCTTCCTCGGCTGCCCGGCCTGCCCGCGTTTTATGCCAGGGACCCCGTTTCGTGGCTGGCGCTGCTGGACTCGCACTTTCATGTCAACAACGTGTCCAGCCAGCTGCTCCGCTATCAGCACGCCAGCCGCGAACTCCCACCCGGTCTCCTGGCACAGCTGCGGTTGCCGCCTCGTGGCGCCGACATATACGCCGAATTCAAGAAGGGCCTGACGGCGTATTTTGGCTTGGAGCTCCCGCCGACTCTCTGCGCTCCTGTTCCGGGCGCCACTCGAACCACCGCCCCTGGCCGCATTCTCGACCCGAGCTGCTTCGGTTTTCCCTCCGCCAGTTTATGCACCGGAGCCGCTCCCCACACCGGTGTGTCGACTATTGCCGCCACCGTATGTGCCCCCAATCACGGTTCGGCAAGTGCCACGCGAGAAAGCGCCAGTCTCTTGCCAACCTTCTCAACCAGCTGCTCAAACTATACCCCGGTCTCTCTCAAGTTTGCTTCACCGGCCCCTATGGACGGCCATCCGCCTGTGATCTCCCATTCCACGGCGCCTCCTGCCTACCCCTGCTTCCCAGCTGTGGCGCCTGCCCTTGGGCCATCACCGGCAGCACCCTCTCTCGACCCGGGCCCGGACTCTCTTCTGGTCCCTCGTTCGCCTGCTCCCTCAAGCCCAACAACAGTGAGCACAACTGTCATTCCTGTCGCGAGGCCCGCATGCACGCCACCCCAGGGGCTTGTCGAACCTCATGCGCCACCCGCAACGCTTGCCGCACATCCCTACCCACCTGGCGTTTTCACCAGTGCCTGTGCCTCCGCGACAGACGAGACAGCCCTACCGTATTCTTCCCATTCTGGCAACTACGCCCCGGACTTGCTTCTTGTGCTCCCAGCCACCCGTCCCACTGCCACAATGAGCTCGTTTTTGCATAAAGCCGTCCCACCTCGTCGACCACTTCCCTACACGGCAGTCCGAGTCCCGCGCAGCAGACCTCCAGCCCAGTATCGTGTGCCGCCGTTTCACCGTCGCCAGCGGCTGAGGCATTCCCTCCTCTTCTACGGCTGCGGTTTCCGCACGCCATCCTTTCGTCTGCGCCCGCTGGGCCGGCGCAAAGCCCATATCGCCCGTAACTCCCGCCACGGGTGCATTTTCTGCAATGACATTCCAGCCTGCTTCAACGCGACTGGCGGTCCCACCAGTATACCTCCGACTACAGAACGCCTAGCTCGCCTCCTTTTCCCCGACTTCTCCCGCCTGTTCCTTACGTCATCATCCTCATCCTTTGGCTCCCTTCGCCCTTTGCGCAGCAGCCAGGCTCGACCGCCTGAGTTTGTTTCACACACCCGGCAGCCTTCACGAACCTAACCGTAGCCTGGACTTGATTCACCTGTACAACCTTGTACATACCGTTTTTTTTTCCTTTATCGCGCACTGCGCTAGGGAGGGAGCATCTGTAGCGGCGCTGGCAGCGCTAGCGGCGCTGATGAAGTTGGCGCGACCTGCCTCGCGCAAACCAGAAGCTCTCGCTCGTGCAACAGAGAACACTTTTAGCAACCGACTAGGCCAGCAACGTCAACAGCCCATTCCGCCGAATCACCGCCGCGGCTACCGGGACGTCAAATAAATGTGGACTTTCTACCACATAGTAAGCAATATCGGCCGAGCGTGCGCAGTTGGTGTTTACCACACAATGCGGGATGTTGTGCCAAAATGCGGTTTTTCCCAGCATCGAAGACAGATATAATAAGCGCCATGGCCTGTACAAAAGAGGGCGCCCCGCAGGCTGATAAAAATAGAACAAACTCTGTGAAATTTTTTCTCACCGATCTTCTTTATTATTTCTCGTTCGTAGCTAAAGCAGTCAGTGGACGTTCGTTTGTAACGCGGACGTATACCAACGTCCACGAACGAGAAATAACGTGGACGTGTCGGTTAATTAGTTCTTACTTAATATCTGTTATGGGTGCCATTTAGACCCAAGGCATTAATTTTAGTTTTGGAAACATGGCGGAGTGTTAGAGGCACTCCGGCACGGGTTGGCCACTGCCTCCGGGATGGGCGCGGGATATGTTATCACGTGCATCTTTCCTTATTTTTCCTGTCATATCTTTCGACTCCTATTTTTAGCACGTGGCTGCCGTTGTAGCTCAGCCTGAGCCAGTGGGCAGGCAGGTGCACTTTCCTTTCCAATCTACCTGACAGCAATAGCTGCGGCAGCAGCGGACATATACTACCACAAAGCCATCTACTCACATAATAAATTGGTTGTTGTTGGGGAAAGGAATGACGCAGTATCTGTCTCACAGCTCGGCGTACAGCTGTACCGCGCCGTAAGGGAAGGGATAAAGGAGGGAGTGAAAGAAGGAACAAAGAGGTGCCATAGTGGAGGGCTCCGGAAAAATTTTGACCACCTGGGGAGTCTTTAACGTGCGCTGACATCGCACAGAGCACGGATGCCATTCGTTTCGCCTCCATCAAAACGCGGTCGGGTTCGAACCCGGGTACTCCAGATCAGTAGCCGAACTCTCTAACCACTGAGCCACCGGGTCGGGTAAAACAGAACACTTTTTTCTGCAAATGACGAGAAATCTGCAATTGCGCTGAAGAGGCAACCATCTGGATTCTGAGTTGCTGGTGTGGTGAGCTGGCTGCAGTGTTCTAACACTGCTTTGTAGACTGAAAGCGACGGCAACATTCTTGCGCGATCATCACCTTGCGATGTTAACTATTTCAGAAGCAAATAAAATTCTTCGCTTTTACACTAATTACCTCGGCCCCGCGGGAATTTCAGACTTTCGCAAAATA
This sequence comes from Amblyomma americanum, assembly GCA_030143305.2. NCBI lineage: Eukaryota > Metazoa > Arthropoda > Arachnida > Ixodida > Ixodidae > Amblyomma > Amblyomma americanum. Next base: position 138,811 of record JARKHS020031777.1, on the reverse strand, counting down.
ATTTCACCCTTATTTACATGTATGAGTTCCCATGAGATTTTATAATTGTTGCTTATTTTGAAGAACAATTATGATTCGTAAAACGCATACTTTACAAATCAAAATTATCAGGAAATTCAAAACCTTGACCGGCATTGTATGAACATGGAAACGCCCTGAAAAGACAAAAGATTGAAGAGTAATAATGAACATGCAGTGTCATGCGCACTGCCACCTCATAGGGCCGCATATCATCAGCGAATAGGTTCCGCATATACGTCAGCATAAATGCGTATAGGCTGAATGCAGCATGATTCCATAATGACCCGCCGCGGTGGCTCAGTGCTTACGGTGCTCGGCTACTGATCCGGAGTTCCCAGGTTCGAACCCGACCCCGGCGGCTGCGTTTTTGTGGAGGAAAAATGCTAAGGCGCCCGTGTGCTGTGCGATGTCAGTGCACGTTAAAGATCCCCAGGTGGTCGAAATTATTCCGGAGCCCTCCACTACGGCACCTCTCTCTTCCTTTCTTCTTTCACTCCCTCCTTTACCCTTCTCTTGCGGCGCGGTTCAGGTGTCCAACGATATATGAGACAGATACTGAGCCATTTCCTTTCCCCACAAACCAGTTATTAATATTATTAAGGACGCCAGTTTCATACTTCCTAATTTGAGTATTCTTATAAAATTGACAAGTTGCAGTCCCGAGTTAAAAAGTAATTTTATACATATTTTTATTGCATAAAATTGTCTTTGCTTCCCGCTGTTATTAGATAGATGAATTCAGTCTAATTTGTGGGGCATAAACATCTTTTTATGCTTTAGTATGGAACATTGGCTCATTTTCTTGGCTCATACATACCCGTATTGGACACGTATTCCTTCAACATTTAATTTACAATATGTCAAGTAGCTTGGAAAGCTAATTAAAACTAACTATATGTCGAGCATGGGCACTCTAGCTCGTTTAAGCTTTTAGGCATTGCGAAAAAATTGTTTCGTCGTCTCTGTTCCCGACCAGGCATTAAGTAAAGCATTTTCTCTGTTGGTAAAATTGTGCAAATGTTATTACGCTTATGAATATTCGTCGCAATTACTTTCTAGAAAAGAGGAATACATCTTATATTTACCGTGTAACTACACCGCAGCTACAAACTACGGTGTGACTCACTACCAGAGCCTAGGCATGAACCAGCGGATCATGTAATACGCACATATGGATATGCGATTTAGAAAGTGTACCTTACTTGCTTTTTGTCGTGGATTTCTAAAATATGGTAGGCGCTTTTGGCACCCTTCCGGTGGTGGTCGTAAATTTTATTCGGTAGAAAAAAACATGCAGGAAAGCACGACGAGAATGTATACGTGCCATTTCTCATAAACACAACGTCGTTAATTTGTGGTTTTTTGGATAAGTAGTCGCCTATATTTCTAACTTTTTACACTGCTTAACCAATTTTTACATCTGTAAGGCACATTGGCTATTCAATGCTAAGTAATAATGAGCATCGAACTATGACCTTTCGATACATAAAAGAAGGGGCAATGGTTCGTGTGGAATTTTGCGCAGATTTCGCTTCCTCCAAGTTGAATTTGGCTGTTCAGCTGATGTGTTTTCATCGGCCATTACTTTTTACAGAAAGCAATCATATATTCTAAGTTAAGCTACTAATGGCGCTGTATCGCCCGATGATAATTGAGGCTCCTAGCTCCTACGCTAAAACAATGGTAGTAAAGCCCCTTATCAGTCTGTCTTTGCACTCAAGCTTGAAGGTAGCACACTGATCAGACCAGGACTTTAGGGTGGGCTAAATACGGTATTCGTTGAAATTAGCAAAATAGCAATTCATCTATTACATCTCCGACAGTCTCGAAGGCTTGCAGCGCGACAGTTGTTTCTCGAAATTTACGCAGCAAATTCTCGCAAAGGGGTCGCGGACAACTTAGGGAGGGAGCCGTATCGACTCATGCCGAAATCAACACTGCCACGTGAAGAGAGGAAATGGAGGAAAGGAAAAGAAAGCAGCAACAGAAGCGAATTTACACGCATGTCAGCACATCCGTGCGCGTCGACGTGACGATGACCGCTGGCACGTTATTGTTTATAAACGTTCCACAACATCCAACTTCCAGTAGCTATAGCCATCAGTGAGTTCGTATCCCTTAGCGAAAAAAAGGCTGTGCTAAAAATACATGTTGAACACACTGTCTTCTATCATATCATTTTGCATTTTTTGTCCCTATGCGCAAATTGCAATACGGATGCTTTCTAAGTATGATAGGAGTAATATTTTGTACCATTCTTTCAAATTCAACAAAAATGCAACTCCTCTCCACTTAGTATATTTATAATGCATTAAAATATACTAAAATATACATTATATTCATTACATTGCATTAAAGATACTCTAGAAATATACAATTATTACATTAAAATTATACTAAGATCAGACATTTCACACATTACATAACAATAAAAGTACATAATAAATACACAATTACGCTGTACTAGTCGGATTCACCGATTTGTACTGATCAATGTTGTTAACAGTACAAGTACTGCACTGGTTATAAGCATCAGGAGACGGACAATTCCAGAGAAACCACGTTCTCATCAAGAAGTATATAACAATGCAAGATGACGTGACGGAACCTGAACGGGGAAGATGTCGCCACACAGGAAATGCAGACGGAAAGCGACGTCAGCAGAAGAAGAACTGCTCCTATAAGCGTTGTACATGGCTTGGCTTATATGGCTTCGTTATGACAAAATGCTTATCAACAAAAAGTGGTTCGTTTATAACCACTTCAAGACCCGGTTATTGAGCATAAACCTTAACAAAAGACCAGGCAGCTGCGCAATGGGTTCCAGCGCCTCATTCACTGCGGTCTTGCCAGGATTCAGTCCATATCTGATCTTACTATACTTGTGGTGAACTGCCGTAGCATAAAGAATAAAACTGATGATTTTGCCACGCTCATTTCTTCAGTCCAACCGCATGTAGTCATGGGTACTGAATCCTGGTTGGACGATTCGATTCACAGCTCCGAAGTCTTTCCAGCAGATTTTGAAGCTTACCGTTGCGATCGACACTCACGTGGAGGTGGCGTTTTCCTGCTCATTCACTCGAGTCTTCGCTGTTCTGCTCTGCCGGAACTTAATGGCTGCGAAGAATCTGTTTGGCGGAATCTACATTTAGAGAACGGGCAGCTGCTTACGCTTGGCTGTTTCTATCGTTCTCCTATGCGGGCTAATACAGATGTATTTGTATCCCTTTCTGAATTCATAAGTAAGATGCACAACGATTACATCATTGGAGGTGATTTCAATATGCCTGAAGTTACATGGGCTGACAATAAACCGGTCCTTACCAACCTGTCAAAGCAGTACGTTGATTTCTGCGACCTCATTATTGCAAACGACCTGTATCAGTTTGTTAAGGAGCCAACCAGGTCATGCCATGGTTCCTCGTCTGTTCTAGATTTGCTTTTTTCTAACCGAGATTCACTTGTGCGCGATAGTTATATTATCCCAGGTATCAGTGACCACGACTGTGTCGTTGCACACGTGCCAATGACCCAGCCTTCAGTGCCACACAGGCACCCCAGGAAAATTTTCTTCTATGATAGAGGCGATTACTCATCACTATCTAGCGAGCTTGCCAACTATTTACAAGACTTCATATCCATGAGCCAGCGTTTCGATGCTACTGCGCTATGGGACATATCTAAGCAGAAGCTTGATGTGCTCATTGACAAATATGTTCTTTTCAAAAACATATCAGCTAAGCGGCGCAAGGACAAGCCGTGGGTAACTCGGGAAACTAAACTATTGATTAAGAAAAAGCGTCGTCTCCTAAACACGTACAAAAAATACCGGGACGCAAAAGTTCTTGAAAAGGTACGTGCTCTTGGAACAGACATAAAAGGTAAAAATAAAGCTGCGCAAAAAAGATACATGAAGGAGTTAGGTGCTAAAATTCAGAGTAATCCAAAAGAACTGTGGAAATTTCTTAAAGTTAATGGCCGTGAGTCAGTCAGTATTCCGGCACTGAATAACGGCGCTGAACCTATAACTGATGATTTTGATAAGGCATGCTGTTTCAATGATTATTTTAAGTCTGTTTTCGCAGCGAACTCGCATCATGAAATGCCAGTCATGGATGCCCATGTGCAAGAGACAATGCCTGAGCTAACAATTACATACAACGGTGTGTTAAACCTGCTGAATAACATAAAGGTGTCTTCGGCAAGCGGGCCCGAAGATGTTCCCGGTAATGTCTTGAAGGTCTGTGCTGAAATCATTGCTCATTACTTAGTTATTCTATACTCGAAATCGTTAGATACAGGAATAATACCCCAGCAATAGAAAAACGCTAACGTGGTGCCCATTCATAAGGGTGGTCCTAAAAACATAGTTGCTAATTACAGGCCGATTTCGCTTACAGGTATTAGTTGCAAAACGCTTGAACACATAATATATAGCGCGTTGATGAAGCATTTGGAACAAAATGAATTTTTCACTCAAGCTCAGCATGGTTTCAGATCAGGTTACTCGTGTACGACGCAGCTCTTAGAATTTAGCCATGATATTTTTTCATCATTTGACAAGGGTCTACAAACGGATTGCATTTTTTTAGATTTCAAGAAAGCATTTGATTTGGTACCTCATGATTTGCTACTGTATAAATTATTTTTGATCAAGATTCCAACTTCCCTTCTAAACTGGCTTCAATGTTACCTGCAGGGACGCAAACAACGTGTATTGATTAATGGGTCCTAGTCTGATTATGTTCCTGTATCTTCGGGGGTACCGCAGGGGTCTGTTTTAGGACCTCTGCTGTTTCTAGTTTATATTAATGACATTTCTAAATATATGACCTGTAAAATACGTTTATATGCTGACGATTGTGTTATCTACCATGTTATTAACAGTTCTTCAGATTCTTGTCATTTGCAGTGCAACTTGGACCGCATACAGCAATGGTGTTTGAAGTGGCAGATCTTTCTGAACCCAATAAAATGTCAGTTTATTTCTTTCACGCGCAAGCATCTCCCTTTCTTGTCTGAATACAAACTAGATTCTACCCGACTTTCTAGAGTTACTCACTATAAATACCTCGGCGTTTACTTTTCGTCTAATCTTACCTGGAATGAGCACGTCGAGCACGTTTCTGCTAAAGCTTATGGCATGCTAAATTCTCTAAGAAGAAATTTTAAAATGGCACCACTAAAAGTTAAAGAGCTTCTATATTTCACCTATATTCGGCCAATATTGGAGTATGCTTGTGTTGTATGGCACCCCCTACTTTAAATTTAACACACATGCTTGAGCGTATTCAGAACTTTGCCGCATCTTTTTTTCTCAAGTAATTATGATTTTAACAGCAGTGTTACTAACATTAAACTAACGCTGGGATGGGAGCTGTTACGGAATCGCCGTACCAACTCCCGGTTAGAAATGCTGTACAGAATCTTTCACCGAAAAATAAAAATAGATAAAGAAAATTATTTGCTTCCACCGCATTTCAGGCCAAACAGACTTGACCATGGGTGGAAGATTAGAGAAATTAAATGCAAAACTAACACTTATCAAAACGCATTTTTCCCATCTAGCATTCATGACTGGAATCGCCTGCCCCATGAAATTGTTGAGTGCCGTTCCGAGTCTATGTTCCGCGCGTTGCTGTCGGATGTATGAGTGCACAGTTGGCTTTCTTTTGGCTTTTTTAATCACGCGGTCTTCGTTCTTGTTGGTCCAGCATCATTTGGTCAGTTGGCCTTTTTTCGTCATGTCTTTTTGTTGTTTCATATTTCATTCATTTTGTACTTGCTGTGTCATGCCTTGTTGTATTGCTTTTTTTTTCTTCCTCTTTTTTTTCTGGCCTATTCTTCTGTTATGTATCCTCATCCCACCTGCAATATTGCCTTCGGGCGCTGCAGGTATTTCCAATAAATAAATAAATAAATATACCCTCCAAGAGGCGACGCATTTTCGTGCCCGGTCAGGCGCTTTTTCAGTAAAGACTGTGGGCTTCAAAACTGTAGCAGAAGTGTCGGAGTGGTCGCTTTCAAATCTTTGGTCTATCTAGAACCAAATTGCTAGTCGTAACTTGCGTAAGGCATCGAGCAGGAGTCGAACTTTCAAGAAACAAATACATGGGCGTCTATGGGAGACGTTCGGACCTGCCAGTAGGGGTCCTTTTCGCCGGCATGTCATTTCCCGATATGGGATTTCTAGCATCAGGTTTTTGAGCGGCATCTTGCAGTGTGCTGCAAATAAGTTTACGCGGGCAGCTCAGTCGCTAGAATTGAAGTATACTTTGTATGAATAAATCTCCTATTTACGAAAGTACACTTTTAATAAATTGCCGACATACAAAGGCATTTCCCGAAACGTCATTTCGAGCACTAGGTTGCTCTACAGCCTCCAATAGTGTGCTTCAAATTATGCTTAAAAGGAATGCCAGTTTGTTAAAATTGAAGTATATTGCAGATGATTTAATTTCATAATTACGAAAGTGCACTTTTAACACTTTGACAAGATACTAAAACCGCATATTATTTTTTGACGGATTTGAAACGTGCGAGAAGCATGCTTTAAGTGATGTATTTTTGGTAAATTTTTAGAATATATTTCGAATACCATGCAAAAAAATTTGAGGAACCTATTTCTAGCATATTTTTAGTGCATTAATGAATACAATATATGTTTCTGATACGTTATAAATACAGCGGCGTATATTCCAAACGTATTAGTTTTCGCTAAGAGATAGAACGTATCATTCAGCAAATTTAGGACCATTGCTCGGTGAAACGTTCGGTTGCAAATTTTTGCAAAGGTTCTAGCATGTCAAAGAGAGAACCTTAAGAAAAGTTTAGAAAGAATATTTAATAAAAACATAGGGTCACTGACCAAGTCAAAATTTTAAAGAAACGTTTTGACTTGGTCAGTGACCCTATGTTTTTATTATGCCTCTACCTGACCAGACGACGTTTCGTCAAACTCTTGACTACAGAAAGAATATTTACACGCTTTTCTAACTTTCTTACCTTACACTTCACTTACGGCTTTGTATTAAGCCATTATTTCTTGGAGGGTTAAATGCCTTCGGAAATAATTTAGTTTTTTTACCTTATGTACCGCAGTCATAAAACCCAGCCGGGGGTGTCAACATTTGAAAGGTAAACAGTGACAAGCAGCTAGTTCAACTGAAATTCTTAAGCAATACAAAAAGTGGAAAGAAAGAGCAATATAATATGTGATTAAAAATTAGCGTCGGCAAGACGTGCAGATAACGGCTGGTGCAGGCTGTGCTGTTTAGTTCTTCCTTTGGCGAGACCAGGGCGGTTAATGCGAAATCCACCTCTAGCCTGTCGTCTACCGCAAGCTCTGCCCCTCATCCTATCCTAGCAGCAGCAGCGCAGAATGCGCAGAAAAGGCACCGACGCTGCCTCATGGGCGGCCGTGCTTCCCTGCTGTCGTGGTGAGCTTAGAACGCCAGTTTGGAGCAACTGCACTTCGCCCACCGATTATGGAGGCCCGCGTATTCATGCAGCTGCTTCGACAACCACACATACGATGAATGCGCTTTCATAGGTTTCTAATAACCACGCAGTACTTGCGCCAGAGGACGGTGATGGAAATCTGGCTGTAGTGCACTCAAGGCTTGAAGTTTCGGGTCCTGTCAGTACATATCTCTGCCGCCTGCTCACGGGTTCTCGGTGAAGTAGTCCTCCTGGAGCACGTCGCCACGACACAGGTCAGTTCACTCGCATACAATATACAGTTGCTCAATTCGACATAGAAGATTGCGCTCGAAGAGACGATTGCGAATGTATTTTTGTAGGCGTTGTCGCAGGCCCCAGTTTCTGACACCTAGCCGGAAAACTAAGACAAGGAGTCGAGGAACGACCCTCGTGCAGAAAAGGATAGAATATTGGAATTCCGCATGTTTTAAGAAGCGGCGGGAAGGCTTATTTCGTGAAGGTAGGATCGGCAAGAGTCCATATTTGTCGAACTGTTTTCGAAGCAAGAAGCTATGAAGACAGGCGTCACATAACGAATGTGGCCAACTAACGCGGATGTTCAAAGCCAGCTAGCATCGCGGGAAGACTCAATTACAAAAAAGCGGTGATTTATTTGTCGTGCTCACCTATTCATTTTGCGACGTAGCTTTCTCTTCTCACGCGTCGCCCTCCATACCACTGACGGACAGGGGCCAGGAGCTGCTGGAAACATATGGGTCCCGTAAATAGGGAACCACCCTGTCTGGTGCCTGCGTGCACCACCGATTTATTTCGGGCTTAATAAACGTTGATTCATCATTATCATACCACAATGAAAAAGTGAGTCCTACCTGTGCGCAGAGAAAGTTCAAGAACCTGCACGAAATATCTAGAACCCTGGAAAATCGCTCACGCCGCGTGTGCCTTCGAGAGGCTTCTATTTCTAACTTACTATTTTTATGCGTTCTTCGACCTGCACACGAATAGATGCCGCTGCAGGTTGTGTCTTGTAGAAGCCGACAACGCCCTGAAAGAATAATGTGTTTAAGCAACCCCCATTTACTCTGTACCGAAGCCACATTATTACCAACCGGAATTCTTATTCTGTTATACTACGGTATTGTCTCCATGTTGCCAGGCAGTAAAAGTCGTTACTATCAACTTAACGACATGTCATGCAATTGACGTGCGGGGAGTTGAGCGCAACAAAATGTCTGCTGCGGTATTTGCGCACTTAGGTTGCACACGTATTTTTTGTTTAACTCATATATTGAAGCACTAGAAAGATTTTTCAAAAGGTTATTCATTACCAATTTCATGCCCTGCAAGACAAAATCACGTATCGCGCACTAATTACAGGAGAATAACAACGTTACTGTTTCCAACCAAAGCCCAGCAAGGCAAATGTTCACAGACTCATTATGTTACCATCATGAGCCTTCATCGAAATTACGTGATGGAGTATGCATTGTTGAAAGATTATCCTGCTTTGGAGTTAGTTTGATTTGAGAGAATGCTAGCAGTATTGACAGAATATTTGATAATATCACCTGACAGAGTATTTATTGGATTGTGCCAAGTGATAGGGAATAAAACAGGCGGACTTCGCATCTTAAGGCTGACTGGCACGTGCTTTTCAAAGGATAGAAAACGTACGCAATCGCTCACTACTCCTAATATTAAGCGGCGCATCTAGCATCTCTCTAGCGTACGTCCTGTGTATTTGTGTTTTTGTCCCTTGTGTTCACTAAGCGCTAGAAAATATGAGTTCAAACTTTACGCACGTCAGAAAGAGAGAACATGAACCTGAATTATCTCGTTAATATGTAGACAAAAAATTGAAATTCAGCCTAAGACAGAAACTATTCAATCGAAACTTTACTCTAGCAAAAATGAATACGCGCTCATTAAGATAAAGAGTGCTCCGGTGTATAAAGAGAATTATTCTGTACAGGAGGTGCCGTTATAAGTGCCGACTTGGAAAGAAGCCGTCCTCAGCATGATCGCAGTCTATCTGGGGATCCATATAATCTCTGCCGCTGGGATAGCTGCTGCACCACCCTATGAAGAACATCCCTGGTATTATCGTTGGCACCATGCAGATTACGTAAGTGCATTTTTTGCTTGTCTGGTTTCATCTCCGAGACGTTCATTTAAGGGCTTGTATGATTCCTCGCCGTAGTTTCTACGAAGCACTTTCGATGCGTATAAACATACAGTCGACAGCGTGATTGCTTCTGTATAACTAAGGCTTTCTTTGTCATATATACCTATTCGAATGCAATAAAAATTGGAGGACACAATCAATGAGGACACATGGCCGTCTAGGGGCGAAAATATAGATATATAGATATAGGGCAAAAAGTTTTACATTCAGTTCGTAGTTATGAAAACTTTAACTTTAGCTGTGTGTCCCTGCAGTGCAAACATAACCAAAACGTTATCGCATGCGCCTTTTTTCTACGGCAAGTTTTTTCTGAAAGCAATTTTTCGCATATTTTAAGACTTTTACAGATAATTACAGGTATACCCGCGCGTTGCTTCTCTGTCGGGTTTAGTTTTTTGTAAATTATTGCCAAAAGCGCACCCATCTATTTTGTCAAGGTACTTAATTTCTAAGTGCGAGTGCAGGACGGACTATAAACGCACTCCATTGGACGGTTATAGTGTTACCATTAATATTTTCATAACAATATTTCGCAGCATTCCTCAGCTGCCTTACAATAAAAGTTACTTTCTGGAAAGATGGCCTTGAACACTTTGGACGTATTTGCAATATTAGATAGGCTTCAACGTGACAAATGCTTCAATCTAGTTATGTAGCTTCTCCGAAATCGGTCAGTTCTGAGGACCAACTTGGAACGTCAGATTGTAATGGAGAGTTCAGGTTGACAACTTCGGAGAGGCCGAAATTCATGTTGCCCAGCTTTGGATACGCACTAATTAGTTCGATGAACTAATGCACTCGTATGATGAGGACCAGTCGTCGACATCTCGGACTCCTACAGTTGCCGGGGTCGCCGAACAAAGGCCTTTAGGTGGGTAGATGTCAAGGGTAATCCGGTTGGTGGCTTCAGGAGAGGTCAGCGCTATGGCCGAGGTGCACCTGCGGTTTTCCTGGTTGAGGCAGAGCCACTTGTTATCTAATTTATAGGGCACCACTTCGATGAGATAGTTCACACTAAGGATAGCATGGTTAGTTCATTGGTGCTGATTACCTCAATGGCCTCAACATTACATATACTAGGTGTTTTAGGAAGGTGATCACTAAAATTTACAAATAACATTTGTTTTCCTTTACCTTGCCTGCTAATAGCTTAACGAGGGTCTTGATTCTGGCAGTCTTGGTGCCATAGGTAGCATAAGAGGACTCTCGCACAGTTTCCGCGCTCCCCGTTAGATGACGTTCCACGTCCTACTCGCGGTAATACAGGACGTGATACGTCCGCCGCTATGGACGACGGTGGCGCTGGTGAACACTCTCAAGGTTCGCTTACACCCAATAAACATAAATACCCACGAGAGCAACAGATTGGACAGCCGTCGCCGTATCTCAGTTGGTAGAGCACCGGACGCGATATTCGGAGGTCGTTGGTTCTGATCCCACCGGTGGCATGGCTGTTTCTTCTGCTGCTTTGTAAGTAATTTTCTTTAGGCGACAGCTTAATATAAGTATTTTTATCGCACTGATCAGCACTACACATTAAGGAAATTAAACATTCCCCTATGCACCTTTGTTTCGGTGACAGCTGGCGCCCTTCATTAGTTTATATATATATATATATATATATATATATATATATATATATATATATATATATATATATATATAAATTGTTCTTCCTGGTCTCTTCCTTCCCTCCCTCCCCTCCTAGTGTTCTGAACTCGTGCTTTGCTGTAAACTTTGTACCTTGCGCACGCTTTATAAAAGCTGCGTGTTTCAAACGCTGTACTACACTCGAAAAAGGCTGGTCCTCCAGCCGAAACGTCGTGAATTAAATCCTGTTATGTTTCTTCAATTTTCGGTGATTATATATATATATATATATATATATATATATATATATATATATATATATATATATATATATATATATATATATATATATATATATATATATATATATATATATACTCCTGACGTTTTGAGCAGGTAGTCCATAATTTTTTAAAGGGCCTTTTTGAGGTATGAAGGCAGCTTCTGCGGCGCAGTGATGCCTGCTTTAGTGCAAATTAAAAAGAATTGAATAAATTTAGCGAGTTAGCCTCTTGAATAATTTCTGATAATTACCCTTCACAATTCGTGATTTGCAGCCGGCAACTGGTATTAGCTATAAATTTTTTTAGAAGTTTGAAAACAGGGTAACCATTAGCATTGTGCCCCAACAATTTTTCCTATTATCATGACAAAATAAATCCGCTTTCGCAAAGCATGCAGGCAAAACAACATTTCGTCGAGCCACAGCACCGAGGGTAATCCCGTTTTCGAAATCCTAAAACTGGTATGACTTTGTAACGACTGGCTGCAAATATCTCACTGGAACCAGTAGCCTACGGTCATATTTATAAAGTCAATTATCAAAAATTGTTAAGGCGGCTCACAAGTTAACCCCATTCACCTGTGTTCTGATGTCTGCCAACTCAGGTATTACTGTGCCGCAGAAGCCGTCATAATATGTGAAAAAGCTGTCTTCAATAATTTCGCCTAACCTTCGCTGAAACACCTGCTGTATATACAGGTATGCAACGAGCGTATCTTTTCCCTCGCCATGTCTGTGTAATATAATATGCAGGGCGTTTCACATAATATTTTGCGCTTTTTATTTTTAAAATAAGGCTTTCTTTTTAATAGGAGCGGTTTTGTGGCATAGCATTGTCAGCGGTGTAGTGCACAAAAAGACAGCTAAGACGTGCTAACTAGCAGGATGGTTCACTAATATTGAATTGTGAACTATTCTTTGTTAGCTGTTAGTTAACTGTCCGGCTACTTAATCATTGAAAGGCGTGTAGGCCCATCTTAAGTAATATCGATATCAGTTTCTAGAATTTCGAAAACGCGGCAACCCTCGGCGATGAGGCCCAACAATCCTTGGCTTTTTCGGCGAGTTACATGCAATGAAGTGTTTGATTTGCCTATAAGTACCTCGAAAGCATAAAAAATTTCGCGCGATTATGGCAAAATTTTTGGGCCATAGCACAGAAGGGAAGCGAGTTTTAGAAACTCAAAAATGCTGATATATATATTGCTTCCGGTAGGCTGAACGTCTCTCAGTAATTAAGGTGTCTAAAAGCAATAGTTAAAAGTTAAAAGCCTCCTAAAGTTCAAAATACGTAAAAATAGTTAAAAGCGCGCTAGTTAGCACGTGTTATGTGTATTCTGATGAACTACATCGCTGACAATGCTATTGTCTCATTTGTTTATGTGCCTTTTATTTTTTTTTGTATAAGCATCTTTGAGGATGTTTTTTTGTTTTTTTTTTGGTCGGAATGCATACCCGAATGTATTAAACTCCTGTAAATCAGCGCATTCCTGTAGCAGTTCAGATTAGGGACTGGCAGTATATTAAAATAAAAAAATTAGACCGCAGTGCTCATAAGAGCAGAAAATGCAAAATTCATCTTTTTTTTCAGTTGACTGAAGTTAGAGAGATGCTGTACGTGAGGTGGCAGACAGACGCCAGGTATTTTTTGCCTTCCACCCAATGTCAGGCGAAGAGAAAATAGGTCGAATTTTGTGGAACGAGTTCAAATATATTGTGCACTACACGGCTCCAGCGACTCCGAATCAGATGTAAGCCCCCAATATTCTTTTGATTTTTTCTCATTCCTTTGACTATAAACATCTTGCAGCCGAATATTTGTATCCACTTCTTTTTCATGCTTCCCGAGCAGTGAAGCTTTTGTAACTACGCTGACGACTTCAAAAACTATGTCGCACCCTACAGAATACGCCGTGATTTATCAGACAACAGAAGGTAAGTTTCCTTTCTGCTTAAAAAAAGAACCTCTAGATACCATCCGGTAAAGCACCTCTGAGCTGGTGATAATTTTACACAAAACAGAGTGGCCGTCAGGTACATACAATGCTGTCGAAACAGCACGCTGGGAATACGTGTGGATAGACGCGGAAAATTATGGCTCATGATTGCTCGCAGTTGCACTCGACGCAACCAAGCACCTTTTCTTGGAACCTAACACATTTTTCTCTGGCCCGACGAAGAGGCCTCGCGGACTGGCATTTGAGCCGCATTGTTTGAAGTGTTTCACGGTGTGGTGTAAGTACAATGGCGCGACCTATGAGACCGTGAGACATGTACTAACGCACATCCTAAATTACACATCCCAACTCAACATTCCATTAGCAATAAACCCACATGAGTAATTTTGGGGCAATTATTTAAAACATATGCGGCTGATCCGTGAGCTTTTCAATTCTTTTCACAACATAGGTCAGGGCTTCCTTCAGCGCTTATGGTCACAGTGACGTTCGGGCCTCCTGCGTACGTCCAAATGGTTATTATTTCGCTGCATATTCCCGGACTGGAAACAACAGCACAGCGATAAAAGGCGGAGCTCGTGGGCAGGACAGGTTGTGTCTGTGTAGTGCCAGACTTTTCTTAGATGTTCCATTCTAAGGTCTGTTGACTTCCTTTTCTATAATAATATACCAATTAGCTGAAATTTCCTCTCAACCTTATTGCACGATGTTTTAATGAAGTTTTATTGCTGTTTAGTGCGCACAAGAAAGACGATAATACTTGAGACGCGTAGTGGAAAAGCTCAGGCGTGTCGACTTGTGGTGATTAGCATAAACTTGCTTTAGAGTCCAGCTGACTGCTGAGTACTGGTCTTTCTGCCGCCTGCAATCAACAGCTGTTGACCCGTATGTGACTCGTGTGGCCCTTGCTAAGTAGAGCTAATGCGATATAACATTACTAGGATCCGCTTCTACGCCGCTTCTACGCCGAACCAGACCACGGAACGCCTTTCAGCTGTTGCTTTTATGCCTGATGCCCTCCTAGTAGAGCAAACCAGCGCTCTGGTGTCTCCAGATCAAGGCACACTTCGATCCACTCATAATCAGGATATACCCATCGCCTTCACACTACCTTTCATCGCGACTGAAGAGGTAAGCGACATCCCGACCTGGTTCTTGTTCTACCCCCGGCAGATGACCAGCTGAAGTCGGCATTTATCGCGCACACCGATGCGCGGTCGCTAACGCGAATACAACGGTTTCTATCAGCAGAGCATGGTGACAGTCTGCCCAGCCAACGTTGGCATCGCATGAAACAGCATCTCGGCCCAAGGGCCCTCATATTCGATGACCCTTTTTTCCGTGACCTGCTCCTCCAGCGGCTTTTAGCGAAGGACCAAAATATCCTGGTGCTGCCTCCACTATGAGCCTCTGGAATTTCGCCGACTAAGCCGAAAAGGTGATGGAATTGGGAACTCCTCTCCATATATATCCACCGTCAGCTCTTCCACTACAACTTAATCTGCAAGCCAGGCACCCGTATCTTCTTATTCGGACCAGACTGCTGAGTCAGCATCTATCGATCAGTTCTCCCATCGCCTCGATCAGCTGGTCACAGCTACAACCCCTTGCTGTTGCTCCAACGCATGTGGATTTTCCAGGAAACCTCTAGACCCCACGAGAAGCTCCTCACCTTGCGTACATGCCCTGATATACCGCAGAAATTCGGCACATCAGTGGCGCCGACAACTTTCCTGCTTAGACTGTCAGTCTTTTCTACGCCGTCACTACGTTTTACCTGAATTCCCATCTTGACCTTGTTGCCACCTAGCTAACCGAATCCAATCGGACACGTTTGCGGAGATACACGACGCCAGAAAACTCGTGGAAATCGATATGCAAGGCACCAGTGTCATGTGCGTC
The DNA here is from genome assembly GCA_030143305.2 of Amblyomma americanum. Classification (NCBI taxonomy): domain Eukaryota; kingdom Metazoa; phylum Arthropoda; class Arachnida; order Ixodida; family Ixodidae; genus Amblyomma; species Amblyomma americanum. Next base: position 123,426 of record JARKHS020031777.1, on the reverse strand, counting down.
TTGTTTAATGGTTTTTCCAGAACATGTATGCCAAATTTGTACTGCAAGCATATCTTCGACACCTAGCAAAGCTTGGCCCACCCTGGAATCCATGAAACGCAAAAACTACGTGGCAGCGCATTAGCGCTAATGTTCGTGACTGGGGACACTCATGGGCTTCTTGCCAACTAGCGAAAGTCCACTGCCACCGCATACGTCCAGCCACTTTTTTATTCCACCGTAGGCCTGTTTTGAAAGGGTCCTTATCACTCTGGTCGGACCGCTTTCACCTAGCCAAAGTCGCTTGAACTTTATCTTCGCACGTAGGAACACCCGTTCGCCTGAAGCGACACTGCTGCCCGATATTTCTGCTTCCACCGTCTAGTCTGCTTTCCTTTCTACATGCTTGGCTCGCATTTTATTTCCACCTACAATCGTCACGAACCATAGCAGAAAGTTAGAGTCACCTCTCTTCGCTTACTCCCTTCCCCTTGCCGTGCTGACTGGCCTGAGCATCACTGTGTGCCACTGCCGACGAATGGTCTTAGTAACGGTACCGCCGCCATCTCAAGGCCGCACTTATCGCCCATGCCACACCAACGGAGTGGTTTCAGCGCCTGCCACTAGCCCTATTAGGCATACGCTGCGCCTTCAAACAAGCCCTCTGCTGATCAACGCCCGTCAAAACTTTCCTGTATCTAGTAATTAAACGCCTGTGTCTTGGCCACTCCCCCGTATTGGGTATGTGCCAGCAACGTCTGAGGCCTTCCTTCCTTCCTTCCTTTATGGCACCTCACTTCGCCTTCCTAGTGACTTCTCTGAAGTTTCACAATCACCTGCCAATCCAAGGGCGTTTACGCAGCTCTACCGTGATGTGTTTTGATATCATCGACTTGTGCCATGCCTCTCGGGACAACTCGACGAGTTTATATGTCGCCTCACCTCAGGACAGCTACCTATACTTTTGTCCGTAAACCGCTCTCCGTAGTCATCTTCAGCTGCATTACATAGCTTGGGTGCTTTTTCGTCCTGGAACTCCGTACAGCATCATATACCATCGACATAACCGGCACCGCCGTCTCCGTAGCCCTGGAGCGGCTGATCATGGCGCGCCTTGTCAACAACTCAGTAGCTCTTTACCTTCCTGTTCACCTGCCCGCAGCGACAACGGCAACTAGACGATTTCAGTAGCGCCAGCACCTCTCACTGACGCCAGCATTATTACTCGTCACCCAGCCCCTGCCTAAGGGGAGAAGAGACGTGTAGTAGCGCCACCCCTTCACTGCGGACCGCAAGAGGAAGAAGATGCACGAAACGCGTGGCACAAAAGCTCGTGCTCGAAGTCGGCTCCTGAATTTAAAACAGCCCTGGAGTCGAGCACAAAGCAAAGTAAGTTCCTGCCTTCGTTTGCGCTGAACGATATTTTAAATGAGCAATTATGATATGCTTGTGTGGTTTGTTTATGGCGAGATTCATTTTAATGACCCACTTTAAGCTATCAGTAACTTAAAGTCATTGTCAGGCGGATTCTGCCAAGCCAATGCAAGCAAATCAAGAGCAAGCCAACACAAGATAGAAGACAGATGGGCGCAGAAAATGACAATACAAATTAGCGGCATAAAAGAACAAAAAAGAAAGGAAAACAAGAAAGAAATTAACACAGACACCTGAATACGTTTTGTTTGCAGTGCTGAAGCATGAGAATCTGTTAATGATTCAACAGGAATTATCGTTCTGCGGTTTTGTGACGTCGCTTTTCTCCAATGGCGAATTTTACAACTGATTCGTTTTTTCCAGATGACATGTTTTATTATGTGGAATAAAAATAGAAAATAGTGATATAACGGCATACACCATCGTAGAGAATAAACCACCAAGAATAGAAAGAAAGTGGCCAAACAAGGCAATGGCTCCGTTAAAGTATGACGGCTCTCGAGAAATGTTCCATTAGACCGTAGCCTATTTTGTGGCATATTTTTCTGAGTTGTCTGTGGCTTATTTCGCGCACTTTAATGTAAGGAATACTATTCAGAAATTCTTCCTTTAGCTGCTATTATCCGAGTGCAGCTAAAGGATCAGATTTTCAATAGATAAATTTGGTCTTTTAGCAGCATGTTAAGGCCGGGGGCTGTAATATGCGTAACAAAGGCTTCATATTGTCTTATCTAAAAGGATTCACCCTCTACCATGCTTAGAACAACTCTGGCACTAATACGCTTCCCAAATTATTTTCCCTTGCTGTCAATATGTCGCAACTGGTGTTGGAACGCTTCAATCCAACCTCATTAAGGAAATGGTTGTCGTCGCAGTTTTCGCTCTTGAAGCAGTCAGATAAGGCCCGCAGTACAAGAATCCTCGCACCGTGTTCCGCATTTAGTTTATCTGCCTGTAATGTCTCGTGTGCCACGCTTACTAACGCCCTGTAATTATTCTCAATCAAGTTATCGGGGTAAGATCTTTCCAGTCCAGCACATTTCCTTGCAAAGTTCATCAGTGGGCAATGGTTTTTCGTCACAAACTTGATTACTCAAGAATTACGATTTTAACTTCTTTAGAACCTATAAAATTAATCACCTTGGCAAAAAAGAAGCAATCAGAATTTGTGAGCTGTGTAAAATATTCAGGAAACTTCTTGTTTACACAACTCCCAATGCAGATGGCGCATTCAGGTTATACAAGGTATTGTTTGCGGACCGTCGGAGGCGTTGCTTCATCCTTGTGTTTGTCGAGAGGGTTGGCATAAGGGGTGAGTCTAATTCATGAAACTGCCTTAACCGCAGACAATTTTGTGCGCATGTTGGTCTACAATGTTTTTAATTTTTGTAGCTATGCCTTCTTCGCAGCTGACATCCACACAATATTACTCTGACTGGGGGGGTGCTACGCATTTCCAACAATCTGCATCTCTTTCCTACTTCATCGAACACCTAAAGGATCAAATGCGCTTGCACAACGGCGATACCACCAGCATGCATGTTCAACCGGCGCTGATTTTTCAATACCTGTCGTAGTGCTGTGTCACAAACCCTTGTAAACTAAGATTTGTCGGCTTTGGCAGGAGCTGAAGCCAGGGAATATCTAGTGGAACGATCGCGTGTACCACCAGCAAGCGCACGAAGCCAGCCTTGTCTGAAGAGCCGTATAGGAAGCACCGAAACGAGCAACGCAATGGGCGCAGCGCGTGGAAAATTTCGAGTAATGCCGTCACTTGGTAGCTTTGTTTTGTTCCCTCGAGCAGCTTGCGGTTTTAGCATTTTGTTGCGCCATCTATTATTCACAGCGATGCCTTGGCTGCTTGCATTTTCTTTTGATGGGGCAAAAGTATCTCATGCAAGAGCTCCATGCTTAGCCGAAACGGTGACCACCGAGCATGCAGTTTTTCCGTGGCGTTAACTTGAATTTCAGAAAACAAATCAGGCTTTGTCATGTTAGCAGTTCAACATTAGTCGAAGAAACTTCGCAGAAGCACTAAAAGACGAGGACAGCGCTTGTCCTGTCGTTTGTCTCCTTTTCGTACATTCCTTCGTCTGAGCTGTGTTTTGTGTGGGTATGTTAGTTGTTTGTTGTGCGGATGTTCAACAGCTCTTGCATTTTGCACGTGTGTGCTAGGCGCACATTCTCAGTGATGCTTAATGAAATTTTTCAGCAAACAGCTCTGGCGAAATAGGGAAGATATTCACTAAAGGCCAACGAAGGACAGCGAGCAAACGAGACAAATCACTCGCGGAGTGTCCGGGCTTTCTGGTCACACGAGTTGAGGAAATTGTCGTTGGATCTATGCAATTCGTAAAACAGCGAGTGGTCATGTCTCACTAAGCCAGGGTGTAAGCAAACTGCGATAAAATGTCATTGTTCTTTTCTTTAAAGAAACCCCATGCATTGAGTGGTCATACTTCAGGTCTGCAACGATTAAACTAATGTACTGTTTTTTTAACAGCATGCCGACTTCTTCAAGCAAGCAGCACAGTAGACCAACTTGTTCCCAGGCGGTGCCAGGACGTCTATGAAGAACACTGCCCTGGAGCAACCTTGAAATTTACAACCACAGGTGCCGGCAGCTGCTTGGACAAATTGTGGTGCCACGGGGCTGAATTAGTTTGCACTGTAAACGGTTCTTTGCGCTACAAAATGTACCGAAAATAAAAGGGGCGGAGAAACTGAGGAATTACCATTTATTTTATTAGAAAATTCGGGTGCAGCTTGAAGTTGTTTCCAGACGCCTGCACTGTTATCTTTATTTTTAGCTGCATTTCAGAGTGCAGGCCTAATTAACAAAACTAAGAAAAAAAAACTTCAACACACTGAACTCTCTGAGCTATTTCTCTTTCTTTTCGACGAAATATTTGTCCTTTCCACGACAAAATGCGTTGTGAAAACAATTAGTTCCTCTCGAGACTAAAAGCAGAGAGGTTAACCCATAGTCTCCAGAAATTAGTTCTTAGGGCGCAGGAGTCCGTCCGAAGCGAGTAACGAATGGTCGCAACTGTTGATCCAAATAGAACGACAGCTGAAAACAGAAAAGAAAACTTTCGACTGAGTTTCCAAAAGACCTGCTATTTCGCCTCTTGGGAATAGGCCAGCTTATTCGAAATACCACTTGTACCTTTATTTGGTACATGAAACTTTTTTAATACCCTATCAGACCACCCCTATAAATGGTTGAGCTTTCCGAACACGGGGTTATATATGACGCGTGTAAGCGGTAACGGGAGCCAAGACACTATTTATCAACGCATTCCTATTGTTTGTGCAACGTGTAGCCGATTTACAAGCATAGGCGTCCTCAGCAGTTTTTGATAAGCCTTAAAACTGAGACCACAAGCTTATAACGGCGTTCTTGGAGTGAAGATTGTGATGAAACCCTCCGGTTCCCAGGCGAGCTGTCGGAGTCATCGTACCATTCAATCGATGCCCCCGGCACCGTATCTGCGCGGCTTACTTTCCTCATTCTTATGGTCTACGATAAGCGCGAACACTAGACAATCCACGAAGAGACAAGCACAACGACAGACGCTGAACTATTCCGCAGATCGCGTCGATCACCGCCTGTTTGCTACTTCAGAGCATTGCTTCGCTCCCTCTCAGTAATAATAGATGCATTTGCAGCAAAGAAATTGAATTTCGACATCATTTCACTGCAGTGCACTAGTTCTCCCAATACACGCTTCGAAATTCATCGTATACATATCGCCCCATTCTCAACTACCGATCACTCCGATGCCACTAAACCTTTATTAAAGCAGGAGTCTTGGCCGCTGAGCAGATAGCGACTGTGATCTTATTGATGAAAAATGAAATTGCATCTCTTTTTCTTCCGTGGTTTCGCGCACTTCACAAAGGGCAGCAGTTTCTTTCATCACGAAACTATAGCCACAAATGTCGGTAGCATACAGCGGAACAAAGCAGACAGCAGAACTGAAAATGAAGTACAACAATACAATATGCAGGGCGAGTTGGCTTTTAACATCCATATCTACAGCGCTAAAGACGAGGCAGAAGGAACACACACAAGTAACACAACAGAGCGCTCTGTTGTGTGACTTGTGTGTGTTCTTTCTGTCTCGTCTTTAGCGCTGTAGACATGGAAAATGATGCAGTTCTCCCTCTGTTTGTATCTCTGCTATGGAAGGCTAAATATTTAATCTTCAAACAAGTACAGCGCTACCTCGCTTCTCTGCTTGCCTTTTCGCTAAACATGCTTCCTCTCTGGAGACCAACAGTTGTCGCTACTCTTGAAAGGATGAAAGATCGCTTAGATTGTAGTTTGCCTTCAATCGGTCACGGCAACTTTTCTTTTGCTGAAAGCGCTTCTCGACAAACCTGCCATTTATTCAATTGAATTCAATTTCTATTTATTTCGGATACTTTATTCGGATATAAAGAGAAAGCTAATATATCTTTGAAGGAAGCAGGAGTAGATTTACTTGTTTTTTTTAAAACCAGGCATAGTTACATCTTTGTTGGATAGTTTAACTAGGAAATGGATATGCGTTACACAGAGCAATTATTTGAGCATGTGTAGTTTTAGTACCATACTTTGTTCTTGGTCTTAACCCCGCCAATGAAATAGTGCGCAAGTTGTATGCCACATCTCTGTTTAAATATGTGTTTGAAAAGGCTGCATAATCATGTTTAATATAGTGGAAAATATGTGTGATGTGTAAAGAGTAAACAGCTCTGGAAATGATATTGTCACGACTCGGTAGAACCTCAGGGAGGGCTTAGAGATAAAAACGGTTTTATTGTCAACCAGAAAGAGTCTGCGTTTCAAGTTCTTTCACCTCCAGCCTCACGCTCGAAGACCCAGTCGTCATCTTGGCATCTTGTTCTATGCGGCAATATGTTCAGCCTCTCGAGTTCATATGGATTGATGAGAAAAAACCATTTTAAGGCTCTTTTTTGTATCAGAGAGAGACGCTCAAAATCTACCTTGTTGCGTGTTCCCCAGACTAGGTGGCAGTATGTAAGGTGAGAGTGGAAAAATGAGAAATACAATTGTCGCCTGCCACGTTATGGCAAAAAATCTTTGTCTGTATATCAATCCAAGCGATCTAGATAACTTCACTTGGATATGATTTATGTGCTCAGAACAACTAAGGTCAGAGCTGAAAAGAACCCTGTAAATCGACTTGAGTTTGCAGGCATTAATTTAAAATTATTAATGCTCAACCTTATGTAATAAATTAGTGTGTTTTTTTATGAAAATACTATGAACTGAGTTGACAAGCCTGTTCCTAATGTTGTACGCTTGTTTCTCTCCTCTTTGTATTGTTGTTTCTTTGTAATCTACACCACTCCTGCAATAGCCTTGCTAGACGCTCCAGACTGTATAAATAAATAAATAGATAAACAAACAAACAAACAAAAACAAACAAACAAATTAATAAAAAATAAAAAATGCATAAGCCGCTGAATCAACAAAATCATTTTGTCGATCAATCCAGAGTTCATAGAGTCAATCAATACTTAAATGAGCCCAGTTTAATTTTTAGTGCACAGGAACACACGACAAAGGACGCAGCCACTTTTTTTAAATTGGCCCTCCAACCTATAAAGTGAGTCTACAAGCTTTGCTTTTTTCCCACGCCAATCATCGTGATAAAACGGTGCGCAGTAGTCTAAACCTAGATATCTCAAGAAACAAAAAAAGACTGCGTTTCGTACAGCAGAAGTCCCTGAAAAGTTATCTTGAACTGACACTGAATAAAATTTCATCTAATTATTTTTAACAGTAAAGATTCATTCCTGAGTCCTGGTTATGCTGCGTTTTTCAGGCAGCAAAAGGCGGAATTATGCCCAAGAAAATTAGATATAAATATTTTGCCACAAGTCGATTTATATTTGGGACTTCTTAACGAAACGATGATATTGCGCCGTTCCGAAGGAAACGGCTGGGCAGAGTAGCGCCTTGAATCCGCGGCCAAAGTTAGCGTTCACGCACGCATTTTGCTGGCGAAATCTAACGCTGAAGATGACAACTGTAGTCCGCTTTTTGGTGTTTTTGTAGTATAAAAGCTTTGTTCTTGATAAGAGAAGACTTTTGTTGTCATAACTAGGTGCTAGATTGATCTAGACCGACTTCTATTTCTCTTTATTGTCCATCTGGAATAACTTCTCAAGCACGTAGTCAGTTATGAGAAGGGCATAACACTAAACGGTTTCCTTGAAATGCATTTCTGCGTTTCCTTGAATAAGCAACGGCTAGCGAATTTAACATTATGGCGTGGTTGTGCCCTAAAGCAGTTTATTTCTTTTCCTTATCTATTAAAGCAAGCACAAAAGTTTCGAAATCATCTCGTTTTATTAGAATTTCAAAATTTTTAGCCTAGCCCAGAGTCAAAGAGACAGCAACGTTTCCTCCTTCATTTTGGGCTGGACTGATTATATGCACTCGTCTAAATAAGCTGATTCTACTGAGGCATCAGAGAGAAGCCTGAAAGAGAAGAACTATTGCGAGCTATTTTTTCGGTTCGCAAAAACGCCTGAACTACTTTAGATACATATTTTCATTTCAGGGAGATTCTTACTGCTTCAAATTAACATAAACTTTTTTCTCCTTAAAGCGTTTGCTGATAAAACTGGTAGCTAGGGAGGGCGCTGAACGCAGCGATAATTGTAATTAGTGAAAATCTATTTCCCGACGCTGGCAGCGATTTATTTTTTCACAACATCAGAAACGTTCTGAATAATTGCTGTGCAGGTTTATAAAATCAGGGTTACAAAACCTAAATTCACATTCACAAAAATAAAACAAAACATTCATCGCAATAATAGTTAATTACACCCATTAGAGTGTTCACCAGCGAGGGCTGGGGTTGCCAAGGAGATCAAGTGATATTTAGTTAACTGTGCAAGGCAAAGTTCCTAGAAAAGCCTGATGCGTGGACCGCCTGAAAGCCTAATTCTTGCGTTTCAGAGTCGTATTCCTGACCTTTAGTATTCATAAGTTATTCAAAGTTAGTTCTGAAGCTGTACCGTGGAGCAATCATGCAGAAAGCAGTGTGTTCTTTGTAAATCAGATGACTTGAGCGCCATTGCTCTTCTGCGTGCAAGGCGTGACGTTTTAGAAGGCGCAGGGCTACATCCATATTTATTACGATTTTCCAGTAGACGACGACTGCCAGAATGACATGCGTTAAAAACATCTGCATTGACTCCGACGTCCATTAAAATAGGAGAAAAAACAGAGAAATGGAAGCCTCAGATTTGAATTATGATTTCTTGTTAGAAGCTGCCTCCCGCATCCGCTCCCGCAGTCATCAGAAATATGTACCTTCATGATGTACCAATGAAAAAGGCTTAAACTGAATCTTCAAATTCTGAAGAAGCCGACCACGTCATGCGGGCTCTTTCAGTGGGCGCCTGTATACTGGCTGCAGCAGCCTTTGCCTGGGCTGTTCCTCTCTATGAAGACAACCCACGATACTTCAGAAAGCAGTACGCTAGTGAAGTGAGTCATTTAAGTTTGTTTTCTTTGCAAAGATTTATTTTTGTAGAGGTTTAACTGCGCACCTTAGAAAATTCTGCAACGTGATGATCTCAGTGCCTCCTGGGGACGTAATTTTGTAACAATTCACTTGGCATTTGTATCACTTTTCTTCATTAGCCTAGCGGCGCTGATTTCCTCTGTCTGCACGAATGACTTTGAAATGGCATAGGAAGGAACTTGAAGCCGCCTCAATTAATAAAAAAAAGAATAAAAACCTGCTATGGGTGGAAATCGAAGCCGGGCCTCCGGCATGAGACGGGGACGCTTCCACTTCACCACGACTGTTTTTCTCTTATTCGGAATAGTATATTTTACAAGCTTATATATGCAGGAAAGAGCTATATACGTTATTTTCAAAGTTGTCAGCCATTAGGCGAGCAAGTTAAAAGAAACACGACGCCACACAACTAAAACGAACCTCTTAACACAGATTAACTAAAACGGTGGCAAAAAAAGACAAGACATCAATAACAGGAACAAGTGAGGTGGATGGTCACTGTCTTGTTAATTGTCTTTAGGCTGGTGCGCCATCTCACCAAAATATGTGAAGCGGGAGACGACAAGTTCAGAATTCCGGTCCAACCTGCGCGTTTTCCACAGGCTATGCAGTCCGAGCAAGAAAAACATGCCATTGGGATCGTGTTCATGCTGCGTGGCAATAAGGTGGCGCACATTGTAAGAATTCAAAACAATTTCTTCAGTGTCGTTTGTAGAGTGTCCCAAAATATTATCCCCCCTTTGCAGCCAATAAGCAGTGTTCGATGGTTTCAGGAGACATCACATAGGCGACAATTAAGAGAAGAAAAAATATTTTATTTGTGAAGCCCCATTTTAAAGGTACAACTTTCGCGTGAATTTAAACGAAGGATGTTTTAGTATTTTTCGAACAGGATATTTATTTCAATGATGCGATGTTTTAGGTGTCTAGGTTTGCCAGTGCTTCCTTGAAGTGTGTAGAGAGCACTCCGCCATGACTATTCGACTCTTGGATGTGAATGAAGGCGTGTCTAGTGAATGCACAGATGCCTGAGAAATATATCCTTGAGATATATACTGAGGTGGGCAATAATAATTTGATTATGGGGCTGTAAATTACAGATATTCTAATGAAGCGAGTAGCGAAGTGTGTTTCCAATGAATTTCCTTCGTGCATGGCATGCAGTCGTAGCGCTATCATGCGGCACCCGCGGAAACCCCGACACGCAATGAGCGGCAATGGTTCAGCAGCTGGCGCATGTCCAGAGGAATGCACCGATGTCTTAGAAACCCATCTTCGAGTTGTGTACTGAGGCGTTCATGATTGAGCGACATGGATAGGAATGAAGATGCAGGCGCTTCGACGATCTCTCGTGATGGCTGTCGTCCGGAACGCACTCAGCATTACAGGCGCTAGACCACCTCTAGTTCCCCGTTACATCACTGCTTTCGGCAACCATGTTTACTAGACCTAATTGTTTTTATTGTTATATTTTGGACTTCTCTCAGTGGCATGGCTTGTGGCGGATTAAGGCACACTGGACGTGAGAACGCACATATAATGCCACTCACGTGCGTAAAGCAGCTGCACACCGATGGCGACAAGCGATTGAACCCGACAAAATTTGTGACGCGCATTACAATCTTAATGGAAGCTACGTCATCAAAAAAAAACAGTAGGGTTGCTGTGCGACAACTTCCTGTGTTATCGGGCTTCTGACTCGGTTGAACTAGATGCCGCTGATTTAAGCGGATAGCGGCGGCACAACCACCAGTCCGGCCGTTCTGTGGCAAGTGGTTTAGTGCACCTCCTCGCTCTCCTTGTGGTTGACCTACCGGGTAGATGAAACATACATGATGTGAAATAGAAATGATGCGTAGCAAATTACGGCCCCTCAATTTTGTTTTAATATAAAGAGCTCAAGTAAAAATCTTGTAATCGTACACAATGCGCAGAATTCACAGAACAAGCTGCCGGCATAAACTTGGGCTATGCTAATCCTGAGGACTGCCTTCTCCTCCACCAAATCATAGCCTTTGTTCGCGAACAGGTTACCGGCCAGCTGTCTCATTTCACAATTTCAAGAAAGCGTCCATCATGTTCCTGTCTTTGTTCCTGTTCCTGTTCTATCATGTTCCTGTCAGCCCTGTCTTTGGCCGCCACCTTGCGCCGTGTCGTGCACGACCACGTCGCTGACGTGTTGCCGTCTAGCCCTGTGGCCCAACCTGTGGAGAACCCCTGACGTACGTCCAAGCGATGGCCAGGCCGCGACTTCAGCCACTAGCCGATTCCTAGCACGCCATTCTTTCTTTCCGCCCTCCGCCACAGTTTTAGTGCGCGTCTTATACTCCGTTCTCCAGAGCCCGCCCACATATCACGCACCCTTGGCGTACTGCAGACATCCGACCGACCCGCCATGTCCGGCCATGTAGGGCGGCTTTGCCGCCACGATCTTCTGCCCTCTCGACCTGATCCGTGGTCCTACCCGTATGATGCCGAACCTTCCTCGCCAGGAACCCCGCCTGGTTCCCCCCTTTGTGTCCCCAGATCACTAAATTTACGCCACTCACCGATCGCCTTCCCCTCGTTGCGTTTCCCTTCTCCGATGCTGTGACGTTCTAGCTCCGCTTTTCAGAGAAACCAACAGTCGCAGTTCGGGGGGCAAGAACTGCGCTTCTTGCCTTCTTGCCCTCCGTGTCTTTCCGCTAATGTAGTCGTAGTTTTGTGGAAGAAGCCGCAGTGCTCGCTTTCGTCATCACGAGCGTTGAAGCGTCCGTGTTGAGTTATGCTCTGTGCCGTCGACTCCGCAAAGTGACCACCCGCTTTTTTTCAACGGGATAAAACTCCTTCTCACAACTCGCCTTCTTCAATATAGCCGTTACCCTGTCCTGCCCGCCCGTTTGATCGCTTTGGCATAGACCTCTATGGTCGCCTTACTCCCACTCCCGCTGGTCATCGTTCGATTGTCGTGGACGTCGATCATCTCACCCGTTATACTTAAACGTCACCATTGCCATTTGCGTCTGCCCGTGGCCTAGCTTCCGTTCTTCTAAAGAACCTGATTCTTCGTCATGGAGCTCCTTAAAAGCTGCTCAGTGACCGTGAACGCGTGTTCTTGTCTGACGCTCTTGCGGCCTTTCACAAGGAATGCCGAATTTTCCACCGAACCGCTTCGTCTCATTCCTTATGACGAACGGCCTGACAGAGCACTTTAACCGAACCCTCACTCACATGCTGGCCATGTACGTCAACGCCAACAACTTCAACTTGGACAAGGTTCTTCGCTAAGTCACCCACCCGTATAACACTGCGACACAGACCACCACTGTATTCTCTCTCTTCTTTCTGATGTACGGCCGCGAGCCATCGTGCACAATGGATACTCTTCTTCGCTACCACTCCGACATTTCTGAGTACACGCCACTCCGAAGCCGCCAAGTACGCCGAAGAATGCCGCCAGCTCGCTCGCTCGGTTACCGCACAGAATCAGTGGCAGCAAAAACATGAGCGCGACACCTTTGAAGCCTTTGAAATGTAGGCGGAGAAACGCAGCACTCTATATCGGCGGGCACCTACTACCAAAGGCACCACTCAGGGGAGTGTCACTTTCAGTGCTGCGCACTGAGAGCGGAATACTGAAAAGGAGAGCTAATCCAAAAAGAAGTATTCGCGGTTAATTATAAAAGCGGTCTGAAGCTATACAGTTATGAAATGGACTCATATTTACTGTATCAACATGTAAATTATGAATACCTGAACAACTGTCTAGGAGTATTGTGTTATACAGAGGTAACCGTCCCGTCAATTTGTTGTCTAAAGAGTCAATAGCGCGCCAGTATACAAAATGTATTCGGGATGATACTTCTGATATGTAAACATGCCATCGACCGTGACTGCCATCGAATTCGCCTGGCACCATGTGTAGCTGCTCGGTGCGCCAAGGACCCCGTCTGTAAACGGCCCCGAAGACCCAGATCACCACCAAGCTAGAACTTGGGGGAAAACCACCAATGCCCTAAACACCTAATTCATCACGGAGGCTTTTGTGATCCACTGAGAGCACTGTAGCAGCCAATGGCTGCATATAATTCAAAAAGTACGTTGGCTCCTCTCAGACAGTGCACGTCACAGAAGGAACTAAGCCTAAAGAAGGTGCACTAATCTCATGTACCCGGCAGCACAAACCGTAGTCATGCAGGGCCTCAAGTTCACCCGGTGCTTCGTGCATTATCGGGCAAAGTTTCTGGAGTTGAGAAGAAACGTTTCTAAGCAAAACCGGCGTTCAACTATTCCAGCCAAAAAAAGACTAGTTGTGGAACATGTTTTTTTTTTTATTCGAGAAGTGTGCCATGAGGCATAAGTTGAAGAAGGAAAGGGGGGAAGGAATGCACGGGATTGAAAGTTAAAAGAAGGAGTGAAGAACCGTTGCGCTGAGGTAGTCGCAGAGGTTGTTAATGAAACGGTTGTCCATTGTCCACTTCACGAAGTCACTTTCGCGGTTCCACCGCAGGCCCACCTCCCTGAGGAGCCGTTTTCTGATAGCAGCCGTCACTGGGCACGTCCACAACAAGTGCCGCACATCACATATGTCCGGTGCAGCGCCACAGTGAGGGCACCTGTCAGGTAGTGGCAGATCTTTGGCACGCCACCGATGACGGACAGATGGTGTCAGAGCCGCCCCTGCCCGAATCCGGCGCACGGATACCTCCTCCTGCCGAGTAAGACTACGGGGGAGAGGGTGCGAACACGGAGGAATTAGAGCGCGTGTTCGCTGGCGCAGAACTTCGGAATCGGAAACGTGGGACAGGAACGGATCTGGGGGAAGAGGGGAAGGTGGCGGATCGTCTAATGTATGAAGATGAGTCATAGCATCCGCTTGAATGTTATGTGGATCCTGGGCATGGCCGCGAATCCAGTGTATGCGCACAGGACATGGATACTTTGCGCAGAGCACATGAATAGATTGTGAAATCTGGAACGTTCGTCGAACAGCCTTCAGCTGTTTAAGGGCGGCGCGGGAGTCGGTGTAAATGTGAACTGTATTGAATGTTGGAACGAGCGGAAGGGAAGCAATGGCATTGTAAATGGCTTGAAGTTCCAATGCCAGGGGAGTGCACGTATCCGCGGTATACGTCGCGCGAGAGTTGAGATGCGGATGAGATGGACTATACACAGCAGTAACTCCCCTCTCTGCAGAATGAGATGCATCCGTGTATAATATGCACCCTTCAGGCAGATACGCTGCTGATACCGACGGGGAAACAGTGGGGCGATTGTCAGTGAGCTGGCAATAGGACCACGGTGGAAGTGTCTTTAAACGATGAAGTTTGAGAGACTGTTTTCGAGCTCTATTTGCCACCCGTTGGTCGATGATCTCACTGAGTGTATTAAGTTGGGCGAACTCCTGTAGCACAGGTATGGGTGTTAAACGAGGCAGATATGTTATGACGCGCATAGCCTCACGATTGATAGCTTCAAGGGAGTCCCACTGTCTGCGGGTGAGACGTTGAAATTGAGCCTGATATACTATCCGTGGCTGAAGGATAGAGCGCACAAGCTGGCGGGCCGTATGAGCACGTGCGCCACCAGAGCGCATAGCTATGCGACGAATCAGACCTAGAGTAGCGTGAGCCGATTTACGGGTGGCTGTCAGCCACGGGGTGCCAGTCCCAGATGTATGGAGGAGAAGACCAAGAATACGAACAGTTTCTACCTGAGGAATCAGAGAATTATGTACCGTAAAATTTAAAGGGGGAGCTTTCCGTAAGGCGGCTTTATTTCCAATTCGAATGAAACATGATTTAGTAGGAGAGAGTGTTAGACCCAGAGGTGGGAGGCGAGATGTCAATACATCCAGCGCGTGTTGAAGGACCGACTGATGAATAGACGCATCTGGATGACAGCACCACAAGGTGATATCATCGGCATATGCAAGCACGCGGATAGAAGGGATGGTCTCTAGGGCTCGAACCAGAGGAATTAAAGCCACATTAAATAATGTGGGGGCGAGAACGGAGCCCTGCGGCACTCCTCTATTGGAAGTGAAATTACCAAAGGGCTTTCCGTGGACACGCACGCTGAAGGTTCGATTTGCTAAAAAGGCGTGAATGGAGAGGAGGAACCGGTGAGGGAGACCAAGAGTTTGAAGGGAGGCAAGAATGGCAGAGTGAAGGATGTTATCATGTGGAACATGATAACATGATGTGGAACATGTATCCGTGGTTGAATGTTTGGTGACTATCATGTACGAGAACCATGAAGACTCCTCTACTTCGGGAGCTACTTTCGAGGATCATCTTTTTGCGACCTTCGTTTATACAAAACAGATTTAATCAGCCAAACATGAGCGTGCCAGTCTTATTTCAACAAGTTGCATGTCTCTTCTGGGACGAAAGCGCTAAAACAACTGATAACAAAGTAATGTTTCTTCTGGGTGGGAAACTTCCGCCAGGCTCGTTCGGAGCTGTCCGAAACCATAGAAAGGATTGGTTTTTGAAGCGCCCTCAATAGAAACGTCGTACACATGGACTCCAGGCACTCTTAACGCAGCAGGAATATCGATAGAAACGCTATCTCTACCTAACTTCTCCTACCTTCTATTCAGTACATCACCAGTAAGCAGCTCCAAAACATTCTGCCACCCACTGAGCGAAAGTGTATTTCTTAAAATATATATAACGTGTAGAGGAGCGTTTATTATGGGTCCTCAAAGAGACGAAGCCGCCGTGTCGCATTTGAGCGTATTCAAGCGTAGCAAGCACCGAGCGACCGGGCTATCTTCTGTGTCTTTAGACGCAGCGTAGTGCCGGCGCATGCCGGTAGCTGAACCCGTGACAGGTGGTACACGAGAGTTTGCTGTGGTGAAAAAGGAGCCATCCTGGCGACTTATGTGAAAGAAAGCACGGAGGGCTCGTAATAGGCTTCAGTCGGTTGACGTGGACGGTTTCGCGGCCACGGCGACGCAGGTACGCAGAGGGTAAAGCAGCGAGCTCAGCGATGTAATGGATAGGCGAGGTCTGTTCGAGAACCCGGTAGGGACCATAATATCGCGCAAAAGCAGTTTCTGCCACAGGCCGGGAGTTGTGGGAGGCACCCAGAGCCACAGAAGGGAGTCGGCTGGATAGGATGTAGAGGCCTCAAAGGTGTCGCGCTCATGTTTTTGCTGCCACTGATTCAGCGCGGTAACCGAGCGAGTGAGCTGGCGGCATTCTTTGACGTACGTGGCGGCGTCGGAGTGGCGTAGACTCATAAATGTCCAAGTGGTAGCGAAGATGAGTATCCATCATGCACGATGCCTTGCGGCCGTGCATCAGAGAGAAGATAGACAATACAGTGCTGGTTTGCGTCGCAGTGTTATACGGGTGGGTGACGAAGCGAAGAACCTTGTCCAAGTTGAAGTTGTTGGCGTTGACGTACATGGCCAGCATGTGAGTGAGGGTTCGGTTAAAGTGCTTTATCAGGCCGTTCATTATAGGGGTATCAGACGAAGTGGTTGGGTGGAAAATTCGGCATTCCATGAGAAGGGCCTCAAGTGTGTCAGACAAGTACACGCGTCCCCGGTCACTGAGCAGCTCTTGAGGAGCTCCATGACGAAGAATCAGGTTCTTTAGAAGAACGGAAGTGACGCCACGGGTGGACGCAGACGGCAATGGTGACGTTTAAGTATAACGGGTGAGATGATCGACGGCCACAATAATCCAACGATGACCAGCGGGAGTGGGAGGAAGGGGGCAATAGAGGTTTATGCCAAAGCGATCAAACGGTCGGGCAGGACAGGGTAACGGCTGTACTGAAGAAGGCGACTTGTGAGAAGGAGTTTTACGCCGTTGACAGAAAGCGGGTGGTCACTTTGCGGAGTCGACGGCACAGAGCATCACTCATGACGGACGCTTCAACGCTCGTGATGACGAAAGCGAGAACTGCGGCTTCTTCCACAAAACTACGACTACATTAGCGGAAAGACACGGAGGGCAAGAAGGCAAGAAGCGCAGTTCTTGCCCCCCGAACTGCGACTGTTGGTATCTCTGAAAAGCGGAGCTAGAACGTTGCAGCATCGGAGAAGGGAAACGCAACGAGGGGAAGGTGATCGGTGAGTGGCGTAAATTTAGTGATCTGGGGACACAAAGGGGAACCGGGCGGGCTTCCTGGCGAGGAAGGTTCGACATCGTATGGGTAGGACCACGGATCAGGTCGAGAGGGCAGAAGATCCTGGTGGCAAAGGCCGCCCTACATGACCGGACATGGCGGGTCGGTCGGATGTCTGCGGTACGCCAAGGGTGCGTGATATGTGGGCGGGCTCTGGAGAACGGAGTATAAGACGCGCACTAAAACTGTGGCGGAGGGCGGAAAGAAAGAATGGCGTGCTAGGAATCGGCTAGTGGCTGAAGTCGCGGCCTGGCCATCGCTTGGACGTACGTCAGGGGTGCTGCACAGGCTAGACCACAGGGCTAGACGGCAACACATCAGCGACGTGGCCGTGCACGACACGGCGTAAGGTAGCGGCCAAAGACAGGGCTGAGTCAGGAACATGATAGAACAGGAACAGGAACAAAGACAGGAACATGATGGACGCTTCCTTGAAATTGTGAAATGAGACAGCTGGCCGGTAACCTGTTCGCGAACAAAGGCTATGATTTGGTGGAGGAGAAGGCAGTCCTCAGGATTAGGATAGCCCAAGTTTATTCCGGCAGCTTGTTCTGTGAATTCTGCGCATTGTGTACGATTACAAGATTTTTGACTTGTAGAACAAAAGGGAGCTCTTTATATTAAGAAAAAAAATTGAGGGGCGTAATTTGCTACGCAAGATTTCTATTTCACATCATGTACGTTTCATTTACCCGGTAGGTCAACCACAAGGAGAGCGAGGAGGTGCACAAAACCACCTGTCACAGAACGCCCGACTGGTGGCTGTGCCGCCGCTATCCGCTTAAATCAGCGGCATCTACTTCAACCGAGTCAGAAGCCCGATAACACAGGAAGTTGTCGCACAGCAACCCTACTGTTTTTTTTTGATGACGTAGCTTCCATTCAGATTGTAATGCGCGTCACAAATTTTGCCGGGTTCAATCACTTGTCGCCACCGGTGTTCAGCTGCTTTACGCACGTGAGTGGCATTATATGTGCGTTCTCACGTCCAGTGTGCCGTAATCCGCCACAAGCTAGGCCACTGAGAGAAGTCCAAAATATAACAATAAAAACAATTAGCTCTAGTGAACATGGTTGCCGAAAGCAGTGATGTACCGGGCAACTAGAGGTGGTCTAGCGTCTGTAACGCTGAGTGCGTTCCGAACGTCTGCCATCACGAGAGATCGTCAAAGCGCCTGCGTCTTCATTCCTATCCATGTCGCTCGTTCATGGACGCCTCAGTACACAATTCGAAGATGCGTTTCTAAGACATCGGTACATTCACTAGACATGCGCCATCTGCTGAACCATTGCCGCTCATTGCGTGTCCGGGTTTCCACGGGTGCCGCATGATAGCGCTACGACTTCATGCCATGCACGAAGGAAATTCACTGGAAACACACTTCGCTACTCGCTTAATTAGAATATCTGTAATTTACAGCCTCATATTTAAATTAATATTGCGCACCTCAGTATATATCTCAAGGATATATTTCTCAGGAATCTGTGCATTCACTAGATACGCCTTCATGCACATCCAAGAGTCGAATAGTCATGGCGGATAGCTCTCTACACACTTCAAGGAAACACTGGCAAACCAACACACATAAAACATCGCATCATTGTAATAAATATCATGTTCGAAAAATAGTAAAACATCCTTCGTTTAAATTCACGCGTAAGTTGTACTTTTAAAATGGGGCTTCAAAAATAAAATATTTTTCTTCTCCTAATTGTCGCCTGTGTGTAGTCCCTGAAACCATCGAACACTGCTTTATTGGCTGCAAAGGGGGGATAATATTTTGGGACACTCTACAAACGACACTGAAGAAATTCTTTTGAATTCTCACAATGTGCGCTACCTAATTGCCACGCAAAATGAACACGAACCCAATGACATGTTTTTCTTGCTCGGACTGCATAGCCTGTGGAAAACGCGCATGTTGGACCGGAATTCTGAACTTGTCGTCCGCCGCATCACATATTTTGGTGAGATGGCGCACCAGCCTAAAGACAATTAACAAGACAGTGACAATCAACCTCACTTGTTCCTGTTATTGATGTCTTGACTTTTTTTGCCAACGTTTTAGTTCATCTGTGTTAAGAGGTTCGTTTTAGTTGTGTGGCGTCTTGTTTCTAATAACTTGCTCGCCTAATGGCTGACAACTTTGAAAATAACGTATATAGCTCTTTTCTGCATATATAAGCTTGTAATATATACTATTCCGAATAAGAGAAAAACAGTCGTGGTGAAGTGGAAGCGTCCCCGTCTCATGCCGGAGGCCCGGATTCGATTTCCATCTATAGCAGGTTTTTATTCTTTTTTTATTAATTGAGGCGGCTTCAAGTTCCTTCCTATGCCAGTTCAAAATCATTCGTGCAGACAGAGGAAATCAGCGCCGCTAGGCTAATGAAGAAAAGTTATACAAATGCCAAGTGAATTGTTACAAAATTACGTCCACACGAGGCACTGAGATGACCACGTTGCAGAATTTTCTAAGGTGCGCAGTTAAACCTCTACAAAAATAAATCTTTGCAAAGAAAACAAACTTAAATGACTTACTTCATTGCGTACTGCTTTCTGAAGTATCGTGGGTTGTCTTCATAGAGAGGAACAGCCCAGGCAAAGGCTGCTGCAGCCAGTATACAGGCGCCCACTGAAAGAACCCGCATGACGTGGTCGGCTTCTTCAGAATTTGAAGATTCAGTTTAAGCCTTTTTCATTGGTACATCATGAAGGTACATATTTCTGATGACTGCGGGAGCGGATGCGGAATGGAGCTTCTAACAAGAAATCATAATTCAAATCTGAGGCTTCCATTTCTCTGTTTTTTCTCCTATATTAATGGACATCGGAGTCAATGCAGATGTTTTTAACTTATGTCATTCTGGCAGTCGTCGTCTACTGGAAAATCGTAATAAATATAGATGTAGCCCTGCGCCTTCTAAAACGTCACGCCTTGCACGCAGAAGAGCAATGGCGCTCAAGTCATCTGATTTACAAAGCAACACACTGCTTTCTGCATGATTGCTCCTCGGTACAGCTTCAGAACAAACTTTGAAAACCTTATGAATACTAAAGGTCAGGAATACGGCTCTGAAACGCAAGAATTAGGCTTTCAGGTGGTCCACGCATTAGGCTTTTCTAGGAACTTTGCCTTGCACAGTTAACTAAAAATCACTTGATCTCTTTGGCAACCCAAGCCCTCGCTGGTGAACACTCTAAAGGGTGTAAATAACTACTATTGCGATGAATGTTTTGTTTTATTTTTGTGAATGTGAATTTAGGTTTTGTAACCCTGATTTTATAAACCTGCACAGCAGTTATTCAGAACGTTTCTGATGTTGTGAAAAAATAAATCGCTGCCAGCGTCGGGAAATAGATTTTCACTAAATACAATTATCGCTGCGTTCAGCGCCCTACCTAGCTACCAGTTTTATCAGCAAACCCTTTGAGGAGAAAAAGTTTATGTTAATTTGAAGCAGTAAGAATCTCTCTGAAATAAAAATATGTATCTAAAGTAGTTCAGGCGTTTTTGCGAACCGAAAAAATAGCTCGCAACATTTCTTCTCTTTCAGGCTTCTCTCTGATGTCTCAGTAGAATCAGGTTATTTAGACGAGTGCATATAATCAGTGCAGCCCAAAATGAAGGAGGAAGCTTCGCTGTCTCTTTGACTCTGGGCTAGGCTAAAAATTTTGAAATTCTAATAAAACGAGATGATTTCAAAACTTTTGTGCTTGCTTTAATAGATAAGGAAAAGAAATAGACTGCTTTAGGGCACAACCCCGCCATAATGTTAATTTCGCTAGCCGTTGCTTACTCAAGGAAACGCAGAAATGCATTTCAAGGAAAACGTTTAACATGTTATGTCCTTCTCATAACTGACTACGTGCTTGAGAGGTTATTCCAAATGGACAATAAAGAGAAATAGAAGTCGGTCTAGATCAATCTAGCACCTAGTTATGACAAGAAAAGTCTTCTCTTATCAAGAACAAAGCTCTTATACTACAAAAACACCAAAAAGCGGACTACGGTTGTCATCTTCAGCGTTAGATTTCACTAGCAAAATTCGTGCGTGAACGCGAACTTTGGCCGCGGATTCAAGGCGCTACACTGCCCAGCCGTTTCCTTCGAAACGGCGCAATACCATGTTTCGTTAAGAAGTCCCAAATATAAATCGACTTTTGGCAAAATATTTATATCTAATTTTCTTGGGCACAATTCCGTCTTTGCTGCCTGAAAAACGCAGCATAACCAGGACTCAGGAATGTGTCTTTACTGATAAAAATAATTAGATGAAATTTTATTCAGTGTCAGTTCAAGATAACCTTTCAGGTACTTCTGCTGTACGAAACGCAGTCTTTTTTGTTTCTTGGGATATCTAGGTTTGGACTACTGCGCACCCTTTTATCACGATGATTGGCGTGGGAAAAAAGCAAAGCTTGTAGACTCACTTTTTAGGTTGCAGGGCCAATTTAAAAAAAGTGGCTGCGTCCTTTGTCGTGTATTCCTGTGCACTAAAAATTAAACTGGGCTCATTTAAGTATTGATTGACTCTATGAACTCTGGATTGGTCGACAAAAAGATTTTGTTGATTCAGCGGCTTATGCATTTTTTATTTGTTATTCATTTGTTTGTTTTTGTTTGTTTGTTTATCTATCTATTTATTTATTTATTTATTTATTTATACAGTCTGGAGCGTCTACCAAGGTTATTGCAGGACTGGTGTAGATTACAAAGAAACAACAATACAAAGAAGAAAGAAACAAGCGTACAACATTAGGAACAGGCTTGTCAACTCAGTTCATAGTATTTTCATAAAAAACATACTAATTTATTACATAAGGTTGAGCATTAATAATTTTAAATTAATGCCTGCAAACTTAAGTCGATTTACAGGGTTCTTTTCAGCTCTGACCTTAGTTGTTCTGAGCACATAATATCATATCCAAGTGAAGTTATCTAGATCGCTTGGATTGATATACAGACAAAGATTTTTTGCCATAACGTGGCAGGCGACAATTGTATTTCTCATTTTTCCACTCTCACCTTACATACTGCCACCTAGTCTGGGGAACACGCAACAAGGTAGATTTTGAGCGTCTCTCTCTGATACAAAAAAGAGCCTTAAAATGGTATTTTGTCATCAATCCATATGAACTCGAGAGGCTGAACATATTGCCGCATAGAACAAGATGCCAAGATGACGACTGGGTCTTCGAGCGCGAGGCTGGATGTGAAAGAACTTGAAACGCAGAACTCTTTCTGGTTTACAATAAAACCGTTTTTATCTCTAAGCCCTCCCTGAGGTTCTACCGAGTCGTGACAATATCATTTCCAGAGCTGTTTACTCTTTACACATCACACATATTTTCCACTATATTAAACATGATTATGCAGCCTTTTCAAACACATATTTAAACAGAGGTGTGGCATACAACTTGCGCATTATTTCATTGGCGGGGTTAAGACCAAGAATAAAGTATGGTATTAAAACTACACATGATCAAATAATTGCTCTGTGTAACGCATATCCATTTCCTAGTTAAACAATTCAACAAAGATGTAACTAACTATGGCACTAAAACTACACATGATCAAATAATTGCTCTGCGTAATGCATATCCATTTCCTAGCTTAACTATCCAACAAAGATGTAACTATGCCTGGTTTTAAAAAAAACAAGTAAATCTACTTGCTTCCTTCAAAGTTATATTAGCTTTCTCTTTATATCCGAATAAAGTATCCAAAATAAATGGAAATTGAATTCAATTGAATAAATGGCAGGTTTGTCGAGAAGCGCTTTCAGCAAAAGAAAAGTTGCCGTGACCGATTGAAGGCAAACTACAATCTAAGCGATCTTTCATCCTTTCAAGAGTAGCGACAACTGTTGGTCTCCAGAGAGGAAGCATGTTTAGCTAAAAGGCAAGCAGAGAAGCGAGGTAGCGCTGTACTTGTTTGAAGATTAAATATTTAGCCTTCCATAGCAGAGATACAAACAGAGGGAGAACTGCATCATTTTCCATGTCTACAGCGCTAAAGACGAGACAGAAAGAACACACACAAGTTACACAACAGAGTGCTCTGTTGTGTTACTTGTATGTGTTCTTTCTGCCTCGTCTTTAGCGCTGTAGATGTGGATGTTAAAAGCCAACTCGCCCCGCATATTGTATTGTTGTACTTCATTTTCAGTTCTGCTGTCTGCTTTGTTCCGCTGTATGCTACCGACATTTGTGGCTATAGTTTCGTGATGAAAGAAACTTCTGCCCTTTGTGTAGTGGCCCCGCCGCGGTGGCTCAGTGGTTAGGGCGCTCGACTACTGATCCGGAGTTCCCGGGTTCGAACCCGACCGCGGCGGCTGCGTTTTTATGGAGGAGAAACGCTAAGGCGCCCGTGTGCTGTGCGATGTCAGTGCACGTTAAAGATCCCCAGGTGGTCGAAATTATGCCGGAGCCCTCCACTACGGCACCTATTCTTCCTTTCTTCTTTCACTCCCTCCTTTATCCCTTCCCTTACGGCGCGGTTCAGGTGTCCAAAGATATATGAGACAGATACTGCGCCATTTTCTTTCCCCAAAAAAACCAATTATTATTATTACTTTGTGTAGTGCGCGAAACCAAGGAAGAATAAAAAGAGATGCAATTCAATTTTTCATCAATAAGATCACAGTCGCTGTCTGCTCAGCGGCCAATACTCCTGCTTTAATAAAGGTTTAGTGGCATCGGAGTGATCGGTAGTTGAGAATGGGGCGATATGTATACGATGAATTTCGAAGCGTGTATTGGGAGAACTAGTGCACTGCAGTGTAAAGATGACGAAATTCAATTTCTTTGCTGCAAATGCATCTATTATTACTGAGAGAGAGCGAAGCAATGCTCTGAAGTAGCAAACAGGCGGTGATCGACGCGATCTGCGGAATAGTTCAGCGTCTGTCGTTGTGCTTGTCTCTTCGTGGATTGTCTAGTGTTCGCGCTTATCGTAGACCATAAGAATGATTAAAGTAAGCCGCGCAGATACGGTGCCGGGGGCATCGATTGAATGGTACGATGACTCCGACAACTCGCCTGGGAACCGGAGGGTTTCATTACAATCTTCACTCCAAGAACGCCGTTATAAGCTTGTGGTCACAGTTTTAAGGCTTATCAAAAACTGCTGAGGACGCCTATGCTTTTAAATCGGCTACACGTTGCACAAACAATAAGAATGCGTTGATAAATAGTGACTTGGCTCCTGTTACCGCTTACAGGCGTCATATATAACCCCGTGTTCGGAAAGCTCAACCATTTATAGGGGTGGTCTGATAGGGTATAAAAAAAGTTTCATGTACCAAATAAAGGTACAAGTGGTATTTCGAATAAGCTGGCCTATTCCCAAGAGGCGAAAAAGCAGGTCTTTGGAGGAGGAGGAGGAGGAGGAGGAGGAGGAACAACTTTATTTACGTCATGGCCTAATGGCATCATGACCTAATGGCGCCGTGACTGGGGCCCAGGCGGCAATTCAGCGGAGGATCTGAGGCCTTTGTCGCTCAAGAGCCGCCGAGACCTGCTGGACGGCCCAGGTTGGCACGTCACGGTCAGAGCATTCCGCCGCAGCCGCGAGTCGCGGCGGAATCGTTATGCTTTTAGAAGCCTCGTCGGGGAATTTTGTGCAGTCCCATAGGATGTGCGTCAGAGTTGCCCTCTCCCGCTGACACACGCGACACACATCACTTTCATATAAGTTTGGGTATAGATGAGTCATTAACACCGGGGTTGGTAAAGAACCAGTTTGTAGTTGTCTAAACAGCACCGCCTCCACTCGGCTCAGTCCCGGGTGTGGGGTGGGTATGTCCTTCGAGCGAGGCGGTATAACTGCGTAAGTTCATTGAACGTTGTCATGTGGTCTTTGGCACTACACCACGTTGGATGGTCGGTTGCAGCGGCGCGGTTGGTTAGTGCTCGCGCCACTGCATGTGCCGTCTCGTTGTGGTTAGCGTGCTTCTCCGACGCATCGTTGCCCGCATGCGCCGGGAACCACCTGAGTCTGACATACCTTTCTTCCCGTTGTAGGTCAGTCGAGCACAGAACGCGCACAGCCTCACCGCACACTTTGCCCTTGGCATGATTCCGCACTGCACTTCGGGAATCACACAGCACCGTTTGACATCCGGGGTCGGCAATGGCCAAGGCAATGGCTACCTCCTCCGCCTGACATGCCTCTGGGACCCGTAAGCTTGCCGCTGCCCTCGTGGCGCCTGATGACGCATCGATGACAGTAGCTACGAACGCCGTTTCTCCCTGGTATTCAGCCGCATCCACGAACCTGGCGTGCGCATCCCTGGCATGAAAGTCGATGAGGAATTTGGCCCTCGCCGCTCTTCGCTCCTTATTAAACTCAGGGTTCATGTTTCTCGGGATGAGGTCTACCCGAATCCGGCATTGGGTCTCGTGCCTACTTACTTTCATCATGAGCTCGCTGTTTTCGCGCCGGAGGGCCTCGTTGGCTTCCTTCAACGTCCTCATCACCTCGTCTTCCCTCGACTTGCTGTTGTTGCCGTCGGCGTTCTTGATGGTGCTAACGGTCTTACAGGTTGCGGTGCTATTAGAGGTGGTGGTGGTGGTGGTACCCCCCTGTGCTTTCTTGGCATCGTGCCTTGCTGCATCGGCCCAGCTCACGCGGTCACATGACAGTGATCGCTTACGGCTAACGCTACGCTGTCTTTTCTTGCTGACCCTGCTCTTTGAGACGGACGCGTGGCCACCAGCTGGGCCGGCAGGTGTTACAGGTCTTGACATCAGCGATGGAAATTCCTCAGCTCTGAGAGAAGTAAGTTGTGGCTGCTGCGCTTGTAGTTCGGCCATCTTGCGCTCCCATTGCCTCTTTTTAACTACGTATGGGGTCTTGTACCTATTCTTACAAACCTTGGCACCGGTCAGATGTTGCCCTTCGCACAATTTGCAAGTGGGGGTGCATCTATGATCTTTTTTTTGGGGTCAGCGGCCCCGCAAGCGAAGCAAGCTTTCACGTGGGGGTTTGGACAAACATCGCAGCGGTGACCCACCGTTCCGCACTGCTTACATACTTCGAATTGTTTTCGATATAGGCTGGCCCAGGTAAGAACGGGACCATAGCACACGTAATTCGGGACCTTCAGGCCCCTGAAAGCCACGATGACTGCGGTCGAGCTGCCAATCCGCTTCGCGCCAAGTGCCAAGGAATTTCTCGAGGTGACAATGTTCCGGTCGATTGTGGCCGGGGAGTCCTCTATTGGGATACCTCTAATAACGCCTTTAACGGTGCCGTGTGGCGCGGTTTGATATGCGCCAACCACGTGTTCTGTGCCACCAATGCAGATCGATTTTATCTCAGCGTAACGTGAAGCACGTGTATCATCGGGGGTACTCGCCACCATAATGTTTTGTTGTAAGTTGGGGCAGAAAGTATCCGCTGCCCCGTCGTCCCTTGAAACGTTCGCCGCCGTCATGATGGCCGATGCCACGGTGGCAATCTGTGTCCTCGCGATGTTAAGGCCTCCCCGAGGCCACGCTATCACCTTGGTCTCCTCTCGCAGTAGGGCGTCCGGCATCCTTGCTGCCCTCGTCATCGAAGCTTTCACGTTCCTGGCAAAGTTCTTCGTCGTAGGTGTTGACTGGCGAGCGGCAAACTCTTCGCCGGCCAAGGTCTTTATACGCCGGCCAACGTGCGACCAGTCTGCACCGTTGTTGAATTCCTCTGAAGAAATTTCTTCCCCTTGTACCTCAACACACATCTGGCTAACGGCGGAAATCGCCGGGTCCAGAACAATGGACGTTGCCATCTCGGTTTGTACAGCCGCCGCCTGAGACGACAGCCTTCCCACGCCAAGGTTAGGCCTCGCTATGGGCAGTTCCAAGCTCTTCGTTTAGGCTTAGAGGAACGGCGCCGACCTCCAAAGAATATCCCGGAAAATTGGCGAAACTTTGTACCTTGTGGTAGCCACCGGTACTGGTTGATAACCCGCACCTTCACGGATACAATGGTAATAGTTATACCGCAGTAACAAATAATTAACACTGCCAGGTCTTTGGAAACTCAGTCGAAAGTTTTCTTTTCTGTTTTCAGCTGTCGTTCTATTTTTATCAAGAGTTGCGACTATTCGTTACTCGCTTCGGACGGACTCCTGCGCCCTAAGAAATAATTTCTGGAGACTATGGGTTAACCTCTCTGCTTTTAGTTTCGAGAGGAACTAATTGTTTTCACAACGCATTTTGTCGTGGAAAGGACAAATATTTCGTCGAAAAGAAAGAGAAATTGCTCAGAGAGTTCAGGGTGTGGGAGTTTTTTTTCTTAGTTTTGTTATTAGGCCTGCACTCCGAAATGCAGCTAAAAATAAAGAGAACAGTGCAGGCGTCTGGAAACAACTTGAAGCTGCACCCGAATTTTCTAATAAAATAAATGGTAATTCATCAGTTTTTCCGCCCCTTTTATTTTCGGTACATTTTGTAGCGCAATGAACCGTTTACAGCGCAAACTAATTCAGCCCCGTGGCACCACAATTTGTCCAAGCAGCTGCCGGCACCTGTGGTTGTAAATTTCAACGGTTGCTCCAGGGCAGTGTTCTTCATAGATGTCCTGGCACCGCCTGGGAACAAGCTGGTCTACTGGGCTGCTTGCTTGAAGAAGTCGGCATGCTGTTAAAAAAACAGTACATTAGTTTAATCGCTGCAGACCTGAAGTATGACCACTAAATGCATCGGGGTTTCTTTAAAGAAAAAATCAATGACATTTTATCGCAGTTTGCTTACACCCTGGCTTAGTGAGGCATGACCACTAGCTGTTTTACGAATTGCATAGATCCAAGGACAATTTCCTCAACTCGTGTGACCAGAAAGCCCGGACACTCCGCGAGTGATTTGTCTCGTTTGTCGCTGTCCTTCGCTGGCCTTTAGTGAATATCTTCCCGATTTCGCCAAAGCTGTTTGCTGAAAAATCTTCATTAAGCATCACTGAGAATGCGCGCCAAGCACACACGTGCAAAGTACAAGAGCTGTTGAACATCCGCACCACAAAATGGCTAACAAACCCACGGAAAAAACACTGCGCGGACGAAGGAATGCACGAAAAAGAGACAAGCAAAAGGACAAGCACTGTTGTTGTCTTTTAGTGCTTCTGCGAAGTTTCTTCGACTAATGTTGAACTGCTAACATGCCAAAGCCAAAATTTTTTTTCTGGAATTCATGTAAACGCCACAGAAAAACTGCATGATCGGTGATCGCGGCTAAGCGTGTAGCTCTTGCATGAGATACTTTTGCCCCATCAAAAGAAAATCCAAGCAGCCAAGGCATCGCTGTGAATAATAGATGGCGCAACAAAATGCTACAACCGCATGCTGCTCGAGGGAACAAAATAAAGCTTCCAAGTGACGGCATTACGCGAAATGTTCCATGCGCTGGGCTCATTGCATTGTTCGTTTTCGTGCTTCCTATACGGCTCTTCGGACAAGGCTGGCTTCGTACGCTTGCTGGTGGTACACCCGATCGTTCCACTAGATATGCCCTGGCTTCAGCACCTGCCAAAGCCGATAAATCCTAGCTTACAAGGGTTTGTGACACAGCATTACGACAGGTATTGAAAATTCAGCGCCGGTTGAACATGCATGCTGGGGGTATCGCCGTTGTGCAAGCGCATTTGATTCTTTAGGTGTTTGATGAAGTAGGAAAGCTATGCAGAATGTTGGAAATGCGTAGCACCCTCCAGTCAGAGTAATATTGTGTGGATGTAAGCTGCGAAGTCTTAGCTACAAAAATTAAAATAATTGAAGACCAACATGCGCACAAAAATGTCTCCGCTTAAGGTAGTTTCATGAATTAGACTCACCTCTTATGCCAATCCTCTCGACAAACACAAGGATGAAGCAACGCCTCCGACGGTACGCAAACAATTCCTTGTATAACCTGAATGCGCCATCTGCATTGAGAGTTGTGTAAACAAGAAGTTTCCTGAATATTTTACACAGCTCACAAATTCTGATTGCTTCTTTTTTGCCAAGGTCATTAATTTTATAGGTTCTAAAGAAGTTAAAATCGTAATTCTTGAATATTCAAGTTTGTGACGAAAAACCATTGCCCACTGATGAACTTTGCAAGGAAATGTGCTGGACTGGAAAGATCTTACCCCGATAACTTGATTGAGAATAATTACACGGCGTTAGTAAGCGCGGCACACGAGACATTACAGGCAGATAAACTAAATGCGGAACACAGTGCGAGGATTCTTCTACTGCGGGCCTTATCTGACCGCTTCAAGAGCGAAAACTGCGGCGACAACCATTTCCTTCATCAGGTTGGATTGAAGCGTTCCAACACCAGTTGTGACATATTGACAGCAAGGGAAAATAATTTGGGAAGCGTATTAGTGCCAGAGTGGTTATAAGCATGATAGAGGGTGAATCCTTTTAGATAAGACAATATGAAGCCTTTGTTAGGCATATTACAGCCCCCGGGCTTAGCATGCTGCTAGAAGACCAAATTTATCTATTGAAAATCTGATCCTTTAGCTGCAGTCGGATAATGGCAGCTAAAGGAAGAATTTCTGAATAGTATTCCTTACATTAAAGTGCGCGAAATACGCCACAGACAACTCAGAAAAATATGCCACAAAATAGGCTACGGTCTAATGGAACATTTCTCGAGAGCCGTCATACTTTAACGGAGCCATTGCCTTGTTTGGCCACTTTCTTTCTATTCTTGGTGGTTTATTCTCTACGATGGTGTATGCCGTTATATCACTATTTTCTATTTTTATTCCACATAATAAAACATGTCATCTGGAAAAAACGAATCAGTTGTAAAATTCAACTTTGGAGAAAAGCGACGTCACAAAAACCGCAGAACAATAATTCCTGTTGATTCATTAACAGATTCTCATGCTTCAGCACTGCAAACAAAACGTATTCAGGTGTCCGTGTTAATTTCTTTCTTGTTTTCCTTTCTTTTTTGTTCTTTTATGCCGCTAATTTGTACTTGTCATTTTTCTGCGCCCATCTGTCCTTACTATCTTGTGTTGGCTTTGCTCTTGATTTCGCTTGCATTGGCTTGGCAGAATCCGCCTGACAATGACTTTAAGTTACTGATAGCTTAAAGTGGGTCATTAAAATGAATCTCGCCATAAACAAATCACACAAGCTTATCATAATTGCTCATTTAAAATATCGTTCAGCGCAAACGAAGGCAGGAACGTTACTTTGCTTTGTGCTCGACTCCAGGGCTGTTTTAAATCCCAGGAGCCGACTTCGAGCACAAGCTTTTGTGCCACGCGTTTCGTGCATCTTCTTCCTCTTGCGGTCCGCAGTGAAGGGGTGGCGCTACTACACGTATCTCTCCCCTTAGGCAGGGGCTGGGTGACGAGTAATAATGCTGGCGTCAGTGAGGTGTGCTGGCGCTACTGAAATCGTCTAGTTTCCGTTGTCGCTGAGGGCAGGTGAGCAGGAATGTAAAGAGCTACTGAGTTGTTGACAAGGTGCGCTATGATCAACCGCTCTAGGGCTACGGAGACGGCGGTGCCGGTTATGCTGATGGTATATGATGCTGTACGGAGTTCCAGGACGAAAAAGCACCCAAGCTATGTAATGCAGCTGACGGTGACTACGGAGAGCGGTTTGACGGACAAAAGTTTAGGTAGCTGTCCTGAGGTGAGGCGACATATAAACTCGTCGAGCTGTCCCCGAGAGGCATGGCACAAGTCGATGATATCAAAACACATCACGGTAGAGCTGCGTAAACGCCCTTGGATTGGCAGGTGATTGTGAAACTTCACAGAAGTCACTAGGAAGGCGAAGTGAGGTGCCATAAAGAAAGGAAGGAAGGAAGGCCTCAGACGTTGCTGGCACATACCCACTACGGGGGAGTGGCCAAGACACAGGTGGTTACTAGATACAGGAATGTTTTGACGGGCGTTGATCAGCAGAGGGCTTGTTTGAAGGCACAGCGTATGCCTAATAGGGCTAGTGGCAGGCTCTGAAACCACTCCGTTGGTGTGGCATGGGCGATAGGTGCGGCGTTGAGATGGCGGCGGTACCGTTACTAAGACCATTCGTCGGCAGTGGCACACAGTGATGCTCAGGCCAGTCAGCACGGAAGGGGAAGGGAGTAAGCGAAGAGAGGTGACTCGAACTGTCTGCCATGGTTCGTGACGATTGTAGGTGGAAATCAATAGCGGGCCACTCCATCCCGGCACCATTGTGGTTAGGCAGGGTTGTCCCCTCTCGCCATTAGTGTTTCCGCTCAGCAGCGTCCTATCTAAGAATCATCAACGACTTCCTGGCGTTCATAAAATTCATCTCCCGTGCAGTGGGGCGGTTAGGGTGACGGCTTTTTCCGACGACATAGCCTTTTACTTGAGCAACTAGGACAGACTGATCCGGTGCCTTTGACTTTTCGATGATAACAGCAAAGTGCCTGGCGCTGCCCTTAATTATGCTAAGAGAGTGTACCATGTGATAGGCCGGTCTAATGCGGGCCCCAGCGGTCATATACGCATCACGCACAGAGCGAAACTGAAAATTGTTCTTAGGGAAAAGAAGTGGCGCAGTGTCTGTCTCATATATAGTTGGACACCTGAACCGCGCCGTAAGGGGAGGGATAAAGGAGGGAGTGAAAGAAGAAATGAAGAAGAGGTGCCGTAGTGGAGGGCTCCGGAATATTTTCGACCACCTGGGGATCTTTAACGTGCACTGACATCGCACAGCACACGGGCGCCTAGTTCCTTCGTTCGTAACCAACATGAAGCAGCCGTGCTCTCGGTCAGCGAACATCATCTTGTATGTTTTGAATGGGCCACCTTGTGATTTTGTCAAGCGAAGGTAGAAAATATTGTAAAGGGGGCCACAAGGTCAGATGTCGGTTGTGTGTGGGTGGCCAAGTAATTTTTCATTTTCGCACGTTTATCTTAGAATGCGAGCTCTGTATACATCACAATTGAGAACTGGCCTGGTGCGCCGTGGGTAAGATAGCCGCATCCGGCAGAGGGCACGATTAATTGGACAAATATGGCATTACCAGTCGTCTTTCATTGGGCGTAGTCACGTTGTTGATAATGATGCCCATTTGAGCTGAGCTTTTTTGACTGTCAGCACAAATTTGTTGGTGCCAGAAGGGACACATAGGCCATCTTTATTGTGCTGAAGTGTATTTTGGCGGTTATTTTCATGCACTCAGATTGTTACAAATTTGGGCACTGTAGTTTGTTTTCCATATACTTTTCTCACATTGACGCCAGTATTGCGTTCTTAAAACATCACATGTAGAAAAAGCACATGCCGCTCCTAGATATTTACGACGCCTTGTTCGCTGCCTTGATTTTCCAGGATCTGAAATTTTCGTCCCGCACCTGCACGGCACATACCTTTTTCTGTCCTAAACGTCAAAGAATTCGGTTGATCGTGGGGTGGAGCTGTCGGTGTAAACAACGAAGTGACAAAGGTGCCGCTGTGTGAGTTGCACACAAACAAAAGACATGTGAAAATTTGATGAAAATGTCTTTTTTTTCGCTGGAAATAAGATCAGTCAGTACAAGAAACTTCTCATCAGTCACATCCTATTTGGCATCGAAGGGGCGGTGTAGAACATTCTCCATTCGAACTCGTTGAGAAAACTGAAATTTCTTCACCATCGCCTGGCAGCAAAAAAAACGCCTCAAAATGTGGCTTCTCGTCTGCTTCTTCACGAAAAGTAGCTCACTGAGGCCTGTAAACTGCGCACGATGATTTTAAAAATGATGACTCGCTTTTAAGTAATTTTTAATTGAACTAGCCACTCTCTAGCTAAACCTATTTTATTGACACAAACCGCTATTTTTGTTTATTGTCCGGCCTTTATGGCAGGGGCACCTCCTGTTATCAGTTTGCCACCAATGGCGTCACCAGATCCTTCTGAACGAGGTTCGCATTCGCGGCTGTTTTGACGAGGTTCAGATGTTGTTGGTAGTGTTTGTCGGTGCTTTACCTCAAAAGTTTTGTTACCTTGAAACCTAGTGCGGCCGAGAACGCAGAGAAGTGGTTTTACCGACGAGCATCAAGTGCAGTTAGAGCCATCGCTTTGGGAGCGACATTTATTAAGCACCGGTTCCTAGGTTTCACATCCTAGAAGTACGTCGTAGTGGTCGACGTAACCGGTTGGGACGTTGCAATGAGAACCATTCGGAAAATGTTGCCGTGGAAGAAGGACGGTATAACAGGGAGAGCATAAGCGGTGGATGGTTATGTTCGAAACCCTCCGCAGAAAAGTGACCGTGGAAGAAGTGTCTGGCAACGGCGGAGGAATCTCCAACTGGTTGTTGGGTACAGTGGAAGGAGGAGAGCATTACGAAAGCATTGGAAACCTTTACAGGAAGGTAGTTACAGTGAAAAGAGGAAGGTATGGCGAGAAATTAAGGCGCCGATAGAGAGCGGTTGCACGGGATCAACGCGGAGCGTAGTTACCCTAGGTGGAGGTGGAGGATAATTACCGTACCTGGAAGGAAGATGGCTTGGCGAGATCGTAGGAATACGCAACCGGAAGATGATTAACACGAGAACTATCCGGAGGGTGATTACCGTGGAAGGAGGAGGAAGGATATGGTGACAGCGGAGAAGCATACCACTGTCCACCTGCGGCAGCTACTAAGAAAAGCGCTGTTCCAGGGGAGGGTCACTGGCTGTGCCGCGCGCCCAAAGCGGTCTATTGGAGAGGACATCTTGCCAAAAAGCGAGCATGTGGGGAAAACTAAAAAGAGCTCTATAGATCTTTATAAGTATGAAGCCGACTCATATTTTCTACTTCAACATGTAGTAAATTATAAATACGTAAACAGCTGCCACTTATTATTGTGTGAGACAGTGCTAGCCATCCTGTGAATATTTGCCTAGGGATTTATATTGCGCCTCTGTAAACAGTATATATTCTGTGCGATGCTTCCCGTTGAGAGTTGCGCCATCGTCTGTGACCATGAACAAAACCGCGTGGTGCGAAGAGGAAGTGCTAGATGTGCCAAGGACTTCACTAAACTGCCTCCAAGCACAGGTCGCTACAGAGCTGACCCTTGAGGGAAGAGCCACAAATGTTGCCCACACTGCCATCACCACGTAGGTTTCAGTCAATGATGGAGAGCACTGCAGCAGGCTTTGGATGCACGTACTCCAAGAAACGGCTCCGCCAGACCGCGCACGTCGCCGAGGGGACTAAGCTTAAAGAAGGAAAAACTAAACACTTGTTCGCAACTGCACCGACTTTAGTCGTGCAATGCCACAAGTTCACTCAGTGCTTCGTAGATTTCCGGGCGAACTTGCTGATGAAAGAATGGAATGTTTATGAATGGAACCCACGTTCAACCATTTGAGCATGTAATACGGGTTGTGGAGAAGCTATTCGCAGAGGAATAATTGGTGAAAATATTTACCGGATATCGTGAACACTCGTTTACTACGTAGGTTCTTACGAGGATCATCTGTATGTGACCTTCGTTTCTGCCTTGCTGAGAAACCGGGGCAAAGTTTTATTTCGCAACAGTCTGAATCAGCCAAATACGAGCGTGCCAGTCGGCCCAGCAAAGGCTTCTGAAACTAGAGCTGGAAAGAAAGTGTCTTCTGAAACGAAAGCGCTGGAACAGTTCATAACAAAAACAAGGCGTCTTCTGGAGTGGCAAGAATAAAACCTTTCGCCATGGTAGCTCGGAGCAATCAGAAGCCCAAGAAATTATTCGTTTCTGAGCCACCCTGAATGGAAAGGCCGTACAAGTAGACGCCACGCACTATTAACGCCCCATCAATATCGATCGAAACGCTCTCTGTCGTTATCCTCCGAACTTCTAGCAGCTTCAAAAAATGCTGCCGCTCACTGAAGCGAAAGGGTATTTCATGACAGATGTATAACGGAAGGAGCTTTTAGCGGCGATGCCGATCTAACAGCCGCTCCTTATATAACACCTGATGTCCCTTCAAGAGGTGAGTTATGTCCCACCAGTACACAGTCGGTGGCGCCCCGTCATCCCGCATCATGAGCCCCTGCGTACCAGCGCAATGGCAAAAGTCACGTTTAAAGTTCGTTACCTGGATTGATTCACTGCTTTCAAGCTAACTTTGTGTCGGCTACTTGTTTCAGTGGAGTGTGCTCAAGGGGTTACGATTGTAAAAGTTTTGACTTGTACAGCAAATGTGAGCTTCCTAAATTCAGCAAAACAATTGAGGGGCCATAATTTGCAGCAGTTGACGCCTTTTCTGTTTCGTATGGTATATGTTTTATTTATCCGGTCGGTCAATCATGAGGAAAGAGGAAGGAACTGCCCAATACCGCCAGTCACACCACGGCTAGACTGGTGACTTCACCGCCGCTATCCCATTAAAGCAGCCTCATTTGGTCAAGCCAAACCGCAAGCCCGATAACCCGCCGATCAGTCGCGTATTAACCTTACTGTTTCTTTGATGATATTGGGCTAACTTCGATTCAAATCGTAAGGCGTGTCACACATGTCGTCTATTTCAATTACTTGTCATCATCGGTGTGCGCTAGTTTTATGCACACAACTGGCAATATTGGTGCGTTCTTCTGACGTCCAGGGTGCCATCATCCACAACGGGTTACCGCACTAAGTGAAGCGACCAATGAAATAATAAAAACTGATTCGAAGGCGAAGTGAATTGCTACAAAATTACGACCCCAGGACTGGTTATGGTCATCTCATTTGAGAATTTGCTGTGGTGAGGAATCAAGCCTCTACAAAAAAAATTCTGCAAAAAACAAAATAGCAAGCCTAATATACTCAATTCACTAGCGAACTGCTTTCTGAAGTATCGTGGATTGTCTTCATAGAGAGGAACAGCCCAGGCCAACGCTAGCGCAGCTAGTACATAGGCGCCCACTGAGAGAACCCGCATAGCGTGGTCTACTTCCTCAAATTTAAGGCTGCACAGCTGCGGCCTCAATTGAAGGCTTGACGACTGGTACGTCAAAAAGGTTTACATTTCTGATCACTGCGAAAGGGCACATAGAATGTGGCTTCAAACTACAATTCATATTTCAAAGGTGAGGTTTATATAACACATCTGCGTCAATGGAGATGTTTTTGATGCATGTCATTCTGGCAGTTGTCGCCTTCTGGGAAATCGTAATAAATATGGATGTAGACTTGCGCGTTCTAAAATGTCAAGTTCTTCCATCAGAACCATGCGCGCAGAAGAGCCATGGGGGGGGGGGGGAGGGGAGTCATCTGGTTTGCCAAGGAACACACTACTTTGATGGTCGCTCTAAGGCACAGCTTAAGAAAGAACTTTTGAATTACTTTTCAATACTAAAGTTCAGTAATGCGACTCTGGAACACAAGAAGTAGGCAGTCCACGGATCCAGATTTTCCCCTAAGTTTGCCCTACACAGTTAACTAAAAATCGCTTGTTCTCCTTTACGACGCCTGACCTCACTGGTGAATACTGCAATGAGCGTAATTTACAATGATTTCTTTAATTTATTGTTCATGTTTTTTAAATGTCAGTTAAGGTTTTGTAACCCTGATATCAAAAACAAGCACGGCAATTGCATTCGCAAATGCTCTGCAACCTTGATGTGAGGAAAAGGGAGTGAAAGTCCTGCTCATCTTTTGCCAGTGATTGAAGCTTCCGGGCCAGCTCCCGGATGACAGCCGATTCCCGGAAAATACAGCCGATTCCGGTTCACTGCTCTGTACTATAATATTGTCCGTGTAAAAAGAATTCAGAAATAATTCATAATTTCTTCGCACTTTTCATTCTTGTGCGACAGTGTGACCCAGAACGGTATGTTAGAAAGAGTTTTTATGCATCATTGTATTGCAAACATGCCAACGAGAGGCAGGTCATTACTTCGCTCTGTGAGGTGCACAAAAGGTCCTCGGAGGATTTGTGAACGCGGGGAGACCACACTGGTGTGTCGGACAGCGGAGCGCTGCGCGTGCCAGCCCAGTGTTGCGCGTGTGCCCGTGCGAAGGTTGTGTGCGAGGCGACGGTGACAAAGAACGTGGCCAGCACTAGGAGCGGAGAGCTGACGTGTCAGATAACCGAGGTGTGAAGGAAGACAGCGCAGCAGAGGTCGGGTCATTCAAGCTTTGAGGTGGCAGCCGTCGGACGTTGGGTCCGTGCTGCCGTGGACCTCTCTTGGATCACCTACTCAATCTTCCTGCGTTCCTTGCAAGCGTGGAAGTGGCAGCCGATGGACTGAAGGTCCGTGCTGCCGTAAGGCACTCTTCGATAGCCTGCTTTAAGCCTCCGGCGTTTCTTGACGCCATCGACTGAACCAGGATACGCTTATTCTTTCTGCTGCCGCTGAATTCTTCGGGCTGCTGACGGAAGTACACCGGCGTCGCCCTGTGTTCCTCTCCGCTCCTTCTTCCACCTGGCTCACTTCCGTCGCTTCCTTCGACGCATCGCTAGCGACGCGCCGCACTACACTGACCCGCGTTCGCCCTGTGTGCGAGGCACCCCCGCTTCACCTGGGACGCTCAGCACCTGGTGAACTCTTTCCGTTTTTTCTGTAGTGTTTACGCTTGTTGAGTGTGGTTTTTTGTAGGCGTGTGCGTTTCTTATTGGCCCTCTTTCCTTTAAATTAAAAATACGCTTCGTTTTGTTTTGCTTGATCTCTTTGTTCTCTTATTCGAACCTGCACGCGATATCTTTCCCCTTCGAAAAGTAGGGG
Source organism: Amblyomma americanum (assembly GCA_030143305.2). NCBI lineage: Eukaryota > Metazoa > Arthropoda > Arachnida > Ixodida > Ixodidae > Amblyomma > Amblyomma americanum. The sequence goes on along the minus strand of JARKHS020031777.1, from coordinate 85,704 downwards.
GCACGCTACCAATTCGCGACACGCTCTCATCCAGCAGAATGAACCCGGCTGACTCCTCGTGGTAGACGTCTGAAGACGGAAAGCTGGGAAACATTATTGCTGATTATTTGGTTCCCTATAGTACGGCTCTGCATACGGCCAATAGGGTGAACACAAAAGGTCTGCAAATAAAGTTCGACCTACTTACCAGAAAAGCAGTGTAAATTAACCTGTTGAAAGTTCCCTCTATCAAAACACAATTTTATGATAACGTTGGCACGAAACGATTTCAGCGTTTTCTGCCTGGTTTAATTATTTCTATTTAGCTTACTGATAGAGAGAGAGAGAGACAACTTTATAGCCATAGGTGTCTTGAATTAAGACAGGTTCACTACTTTGTACTAACACGTTGTCCGTGTAAAAAGAATTGAGAAATAATAAATAATTTCTTCACACTTTTTATTCTTGTGCGACAGTTTGACCGAGAACGGCGTGTTAAAAAGAGTTGTTTAGCTTTTATATCCATAATTGTATTTAAACACATGCGCATAAGAGGGAGGTCATTACTTCTCTCTCTTCCAGCAGAATGAACCTGGTTGACTCATACTGGTGCACGTTATAGCGGTAGGCGCGAAACGATTTCAGCGTTTTCTGCGTGGTTTAATTATTTCAATTTAACTTATAGGCAGAGAGAGAGAAAGAGACAACTTATTTGCCACAGTGTCTGGAATTAAGACAGTTTGGTCTTCTGTGGCTCCCAGTTGGGGCTACGTCCGGGGCCCAGGGTTGATTGGTCTTGTATAGCTGGTTGAGGAGTTGGTCGCACCTTTCCGCCGAGGGAGCTGGCAGGAGGGCCAGTGGGGGCAGGTGATTTTCGCATCCCCAGAGGATATGCGCCTGAATGGCGGATTCTCCGTGGTTGCAACTTGGGCGTGTGGGGTCATATTCACCGTTGGTGATTAGTGGTAGCCTGGAGTGGCTAGGAGTTGAGAGCGTCTGCAATATTCGGAGCGGGGTGGCTTGCGCTCTGTGGAGGTCGGGGTGGGGAGTCGGGAAACGACGCCTCGTCTCTTTATGAAAACTGGTGACGTGGGCAAATGTCTTGAAGGGGGGGGGGGGGGCTTCAGCTAGAGCGTCTGGACCCTGGTGGGCCGGCCGCCCAGATTGTTAATTCTCGGCCTAAATCGGTCTGCTCTTTCTTTACCAGAGTTGCCCACGTAGCGGTTACTCAGATTAGGTAAATTTTGCGGTCGGGAGTGCAACCGCTCAAGATGCGTGCGGCGGAATGGCAGATGTAACCTGCCGAGAAATTTAGGATTGCTAGTTTTTATTCACTAAGGACTGCGGGCATACGGCAGTCAGCGATGGCCAGCTCTATCGCTGTCTCTTCCGCTCCGGTAGGGGAGGGGGCGCGCACCGTGGCGGCGGAGATAAGGGTAGATTGCGGCGTGGCTTCACAGACCACCTAGGTTCTTGAAGCTTGCCTTGCCGCGTCCAGGTATGCTGCATGTACAACGTCGGCAAGATAGAAATCATTCATTGCTCGGGATTTCTGCTGACGGCGCGCGTCGTATCGGCCAAGGAGCATGTTCTTGGGTAGCGATTTGACAACGAGGCGGCTATGTACGCCTGTCAGAAGGAGACTGTTAGATAGGGATCACCCATTGCGTAGACGTTTAGCCGGTCAAGAATGAGACACCGGTGCTTGGTTCTGGAAAGGGGATGAATTTGGGTAGTCTTGTGTGCCTTTGTAACTTGCGTAAGATTGCTGTTTATGCCGTCTTGGGGGAGGTTTTGTGTGCAGGCGTATTGTGGCAACCTTATGACAGCTTAGCACACGGAGCGGATTATGCCGTTTACTGCCTCGTCATATTTTCAGGGAAGGTGATAGCAAAAGCGGAAGTATACTGTCCTGGTGAACAGAAATGCCTGTGTTAACCGGTAGAGGTCGTCCTCCTTCATGCCTCTACGGCGGGTGGAGATGCGACGGATAAGGCCAAATAATTGGTGAGCTGTGATGCGGACGCGTTGTATTGCTTCTGAGTGCCGTGTATTGTTCTATACCAGCATCCCCAGGACCCGAATGGTCTGGGTGTGTGTGGATGTGGAGCGTGATGAGCTCGCGTTCTTTGGCGGTGGGTCGGCGCACTCTCCTGTCACGGAAGATAAGCAGTTCCGGTTTTGTTGTGGAGTATCGAGGCCATTCGCATATCCGAAGGTTTGAATGGTGTCAATAGCTCTCTTGAGGGAGCTCTGAATCTCCCTGTCTAAGCCAGAGTTTTTCGAGAGGGTGATAGCGACGCCTTAAATGGAGTGTCTCACGTGAGGTAAGGCGTTCCGCCTATTTCTCTTACAGGTACTGGAAGCGCATGTGTAGCCGGACAGGCACTATATATATTTAGCACTAACACTTTTGAGATGTCTACAATGGCAGATGTCGCATGTCTTTCAAGAAACGTCTTGGCGTCCTCAGTTAGAAAGAAAAGTGATCTCTCCTTCCCAAGCCTGCATTCCTTTACTGCCCTAAAATATTCGCCTCTTAAGATCCCATTAACAGCTTGCCGTAAGCAGCAGCAAGAACTCAGATGTTTGCTAGGTACGTAACAGAAATATTTCATCAATTTTACTTTATATGCTGTTATTAGCCTTTTACACAGATTTTACATAAGTTGAACAGCCCTTATAACACATTTATATAAATTAGTTGGTTCCAGGGAAAGCTACAAGCTACAAGATGTGGTAAATTTGCTACCTATTGCGCATCTGAGGTACATTTTAAAAAGTTCGCTTTGTTTCGCAGATGTTTTCCTCTCGTATACAAAATAGTGCAGCCTGCCTGCTCTGCATTCACCTAAATCAAGGTCCTCAAGCGTTGACGAGTGTCCCATTCATGAGAATAACAGGCATTAATCATTTTGAGTGACAAGAAAGATTTTTGTAACCTACCCACTGTGTTGAGAACTACCTTGCCACCATTGCAGCTGGCAATGGCGGCCACCTGCCCAACTTGGTACTGCGCATCACCTCACTGGTAGCGAGATAGAGAGCCTCCAAAAGAACTATCTGTGCTTAAACGAGTCTTACTAAAGGTCAGAAACAGCAGCCTCGACTCCGCCGGCCCCACCGGTGGACATATTTAAAAGGGCCAGCTGCCGAGGCAGTGGCGCATCCCTTAAGCTCTGCACCACTGCGGGAGTAGTGATGCGAGGACTTGCCGATTTATAAGTGTATGAAAGAGAAGGATTACTTGCGTCGAGGCCCCTTAATGCTATCGCATTGAACCGACAACGGCAGTATAAACTTCGCCCAAGTTTTTTTTTTCTTTTCCTTCCAGCTCTCTTGTCTCATGGCGACATAAAGGTGTAGACCGAACGTCTGATGTTGACCGCCACAAGTAAAAATGGGCCGGAAGCCTTCGCCTTACAAGACAGTGCTCAAAAAAGCTGGCGCATATGTACGTACAACTTCGAGCCTGCGCTCAAAACACCCTCTTATGCGATTTTCTGAGTATATTTTCGGCGAATGTAGTACTTATTTTTATGATAAATATATTCACTATTCAGCTTGGACGGCCGCGTTTCTTTCATGCATCTGGGAATAGCTTTTGCAAAATAAAGCACGCACTAATTGCGATAAATTGGCGACGTACCCATTGCACAATTTGAGCTTCTGAATTAAATTTATTTTACAGTGCTTTTCGCATGTGGCTATCTTATCAGCTGATTGTAAATACGTAATTGGTTTTTGACTGATTACTTCATTCTTCGGCAGATATATGGCTCAATCGGCCTCGAAATTTTCCTACTGTCAGGGCCAAAAAAAATAATGTTATTCCGTTACTCGGTATCAGTTTGCGTATTGTTTCCTAGTAGGAACAAGTGGAAATAAAACTGATAACAAAAAAGCATCTGCGCTACAAAGAAAGACCCTTACGTTTCAATGAAGAACTGACGAAGAATTCGACATTAATAAAGTTAGGAATAATATATGATTTTTTTGTTACATATATAAAGGGAATATATCAATGGTGCCCTGTCAGTGTCAAATGAAATCCAAACCCGGCTGCAACAGCAAAAAAATGTCTTGAAGCCTCTAGTCGAAGCGCACAGTATAGCAGCGCGCTTGATATTCACTACTTCGTCTCAAAGGTTGTCATGTTGAAGTTATGTTCACATAGCCTGTATTTTGCCCCTATTTCTGACATATTCAGTAACATTTTCGCGTTACTGCTCTCGTATTCGCCTTTGAATTCAGGCTGAAAGGACTCATTTTTTCAAGAATCAGGGCACTCCAAAGGATTTTAAAGCTATTATTGAAGCAAAGTACTTGTCGCTATTCGGATACGGCTTTCGGCCTGTTAGGTTTACTCAGAGCGAGGTATCGAAAACATGTTTTTTAAAAGGAAGTAGTGAGGTTCTAGAAACATTTTTGACACTATGTAGAGATCCAAGAACATGCGTAAACATATAAAATTTTAAGCACACGATTATCTCTTTATTGATGGCATCCAATACAGGTGGTTGACCAAGATATGCAGCTATCAGGTCCATTTACGTTTCATTATAGTAGCTTAAAAGAAACACCGTCAAAGATGACATGAGTATTCTTGGTCTTGTTCTTTTTTTAAACTCTATGAACATAGTTTCTGTGTATTTCTAGCAGTGAATTACGAAATATATTTGTATAAGCTTCGTGTATGCCAGCTTTTACTTTTTTGCAGTGAATACTGGTGCTCCGACGCCTTCCTGGCCCAGGGCCTCGTCACAGGACTGACCACCAGCGTTTATAAATTCCCGTGGTCGCTGTTATCACCTGACCATTGAATACACGAATTAGATTTTCGAATGTAACATTTATTCACATGTAATAGTGTTTTAAGTACCGTTGTTAAAGAGTAAAACAATTTTTAAAATACAAATATCTGGACGGTCGCAAAAAAAAAGATTTCTCCTTAGCGTTTTGTATACTACCATACTACAGGAAGAAAGCAGGCACGTTTCGCTACTTTATACAGCTATGCAGTTCCAGTGGGTATAGCACAGGAATAACCACTCATTTAGAAGCATACCATTTTTCGTCCATGTCAGGTGACTGCATTTCTCGTGTAAAATGTTAGCGATTCAACTTTTTCGCCCGTAATTTATTGCGAACACAACACGGCAAATTGGGACGTAAACATCGGTGCTTTGTGGAGGGCACTGTGTCCTATACACTCTCTCACAGTCTGGTGGAACCGGTTGCTCTACGGAGACGCTGGCCTGAAGCAGACGACAAGCTGTGAAAAAATAAAGGTGATAGTAGTGTTGAAAATTGCAAGACAGAACAGTGGGCTATAGTGCATAGAGTCCTAGAAGCATTCGGATTATTTCCCGCAAGTCAGAACCTTCTTCACCTTCTTTCCGATATAAGCACGCGCGTCATATTGCGATTCCAGTCTTTCGGAATACGTTTCAACCAGCGTTCCCCGCACAGTTGCAGGATACTCAGGCAGCTCAGCAATCCCGGCAAGTGCGCCATATATGTAGGAGTTCTTTGTTTTCAGTTGTAGAACAAATTTTGCTGAAGCGGCGCAAAGCTACTGTCAGAATTAACACTGAAATTCATAAATTATAATTCCGGACAAAGAGAAAAGCTTGAAAACACTGTGGAAAGCTGCTTCCTTCAAAGCACAAAAACTAAATAATCGACACCAAGCATAAAGCTCGGCATAGCGACAGGTAAAAAAAGAAAACATTTCAAGCGCAGAGACTTACCTGCGTAACAAATGCATATTTGTTTTTCCTGGTTCTTTGCTGTGTGATATGCTTTAAATTAGTAGCAACCTGCCAAATGGTATTCTTTATATTTACAAGAATATTTTTCGATTATTACCAGTTACAAACACAGCTTTGCATCGAACTGACAGCTCCTTCAAAGTGGCAGAAGTTTTAGGTTGCTTCACTGGAGATGCTGACCTTGGAAATAGATAATTGTGCATTTATTTGCCCTACGTACACCACCACAAGTAAAGGGACACGCACAAATAAGAACAGACAAGCAAGGAAAGCCGAAGCGTAGAAAGTCGTTTTGGTGGCCGACTGTGAATTTGTTTGCACAAGTTGTTTTTGGGCAACGTGTATATATCCTACATGTTTAAATGAGGGTGTACTCTCTTGTACACTTAGCTTTTTATGGTTACGCACCAAGAGAATTTCGCTATGTTACGCGCACCACAGAATGCTTCTCCCAACTAAATCGATTATTTTTCGAGCTCAAATTTAGCACAGCAACGGTAGTTCGTCGGCAGTATTATTTTATACCGCATCTCTTGGGCTGCCAGCCAGTTGCGGTCAAAAGTCAGATATTCGTTTTGTTTCCGGCGACAGCGCAGCAAAACGAGGTGCTGTTGCACCGATGACACAAATAGCCCATTTCGTTTTCTTTGTACATTTCTGCTTTGATTATTCAGTAAAGAAAGGGAGGGTGTTTCGCGAAATGTTCGGAGAGGACTTCTTAAGAGCTTTTCCAAAAATGATCACCGAACCTTGGTTTTGCAGCAGCTCAACTAAATTCAAGTGCTTTGTGTTGACTATTGCAGTAAATAAATGAACAAAGACAGATGGCGCCACCGGTGCCATCACTCGAACAGCGACCTGGTTTTCTTCGCTGCCACCGCAGACAGTGTAAATATCCGAATTTTTGCACATGCCTATAATAAACTTGTCATCTATATTAGTTGAGGTGAGCCAATTTTTACAATATCTGAGCCACGCCGTGAATCTTGGTATGCACCGTGAAAAAAAACGGTACCGAAACCTCTTCAAGTTGCCTACTGCATGCCGGGTTTCGATAAAATATCGTCGCGTAAATCAAACAGACGCAGTTTGTCTCCTAAGACGTTGAAGCCGTTGATGTGATTCCCGTAAAAATACGGTTCGCAGGGATGCTATTTTGGCAATTTGCCGTGGAGCAAAACCGACCTAACGTTCTATCGAAAGCGGAGCTTCGACCTTCGTTATTTCTAATCATGATTTCTGTTTAGATTTTAATTAATTAGGGCTCACCGGCAATGTTAAAGGCCTTAAATTGTAGTTGAGTATAGTTCATTGTAAAATAAAATAAAGAAGCCTAAAAGCTAATGTTTCTGGATTATATTTCAATGACGTTTTGTCGCGGACATATTGTTCGCATTTCCATACACTCCTTATGGACACAGTGCGCAGTCGTGTCACTTTCTAGTTTTCAAAGAAAATTCGGTGCTAAGTGATTTGATGCATACCGTAAGCTGAGCGCACTCAGGATGAAGTCGTCTTTGGCCTTGTTCACGGAAGCAACTTAGTCATCTAACATGCGTACGTAACCTCTAAACCACTGCACTTTGGACTGTCAGAGGCGCACCGTCGTGTTCCACATTACATCACAACCTTCTCTAGGTGCTAGGTAAATTACCTCAGAAATATCTCCTCCCTGTGCCAAGCTCCTCTCTGAACACACCATACCTCGTACGCAGGCGGTCCAGAACTTCGCGTTGCCGTCGAAAGCATCCGCGTTTGTTGCCTCGTAGATTATCTTTATAGCTAATTAGCTTAGGCTACCAAACTTAATATCTAATATTTACTCGCGGATGTATTTACTCACGCGACAATTCTAAATTTATTATGACAGGCTGTTCCCCTCCGCCGAAGAACGGAGAAGTCGGAAGCATAGGACACCAGTAAAAAAATATAAATCATAAGTTGAAACATAAGCAATATTAAAAGAAACAATTGAGAACTTAGTAATGGGTGACAGAATAAGCCGTAATTTTTACGTGTGTTTTAAGGCATGTTTCGGTGGACTTTTCTCGACACCCATTTGAGATAGCGGGTACATGGTTGTAACATTTTTATCGGTGATTTTTACCGTTTCCACTCAACTAAACCTATGAAACACAATTTATACACAAAAATATAAACATGTTTTCTGATACACTTTATTTAAGAGTAATTTTGGTGATATTTTCTTCTATAGAATGGAAACAGGTTATTACAATAAGCCTAATTTTAATTTGCGCGTTATTTGCACTTGATCATTTGAAGTACAGGCAAAATATTCGTCTTGTGTCTCAGCTCATTTTTGAGAAAGAAAGGTACCATTGTTACGAAATCTCGGTTTGAAATACTTGAGTTGTAAGTGAAAACTAACTTCCTTACAATTTTGTTCTCTTTTCTAGCGTATGGTCACAACTATATTCTATAGACGCCGCCTCGCAGTTGTCATTAAGTTATATTTAGTTTTTTTCTACCGGTCACTTCACATCCTAGATATGCGTGACTTGCGGTCGTCCTCGGCCAGACAGCAAACATGACGCTGATCAACAGTCATCAGCCAGCACAGAATGTTATGGCTTCCGGCTAGCTCTTTCTATGTTGCCGCTGCTCAATGTTATGACTGCATGTATTGTGGACATGCTTAGGGCCTCTGGTACTATATCAGCATTTTTTGTAGCTATCCTCCAGGTGATGCGAATACAGCACTAACAGACTAACGTTCAGGCTAAAATCTCCCAGATTGTTGCCAGATATGTTTTTACTCCAACTTGAATTGCGAAACATTGAGCTGCGGTAAAGTTTCAGAAGGCTGTTAAAGCATTGCCTGCAAAAAATATCGGCTCCCCTCGGTCGCTTTCTTCTTTCCAAAACTATTTTTAGAAGGAAATATGCAGTGCAGTGAGAAGTGCGATACTGGAAAAGATGGAAAAAAGAGTTTACTCTCAAAAATGCAAGAACAAATACACTCGACTTTTTTTAGTTTTTTGCTTACCCTGTCCCCGAAAACTAAAGTTCAAAACAATAATCTTTTCGTGTACTCTCTTGAAAAAAATTATAGGTTTTGACAGTTAAACCGAGTAGATGCGCGAAAGCACGCGCTTAGCCTGTTTGGCCCATGGTTTTGCTTTGCTTGCTTTCGGCACGTCTGGCAGCGATATTAGACTCGGCTTAAGCTCTGATAGAGGTTAAGCTCGTCTGATCTCTTCGCGCTCCAGTTGGAAGTTGATAAAGGCGACGATGTTTTATGCACAGCGCGAGAGTGCGTTGCAGTTTAACACGAGCTGGTATCCTGCGGCGAAAGATATTGCACGCGTGCAGTGGTTAGAGAAGTTGATCTGTGGCGCCACCGCGGGTTCGAACCGCAGTCGCAGCAATATTCATTTATTCAAGGTCAAGTTCAAGGCTTCAAAGATGGCCTGGCTTTTGCCGCTTAAGTCGTGAAGTACAGCTCTCAGAATAAAAACAACTGTCCTATTGGACAGAGGGGGAGGCTCTCTTTTCTGACGTTGGTGGAGAAGTGCTTGAAAATTCGCTGTTACTCATCCGCTTTCTCTCAAATATGAGACAAATTTTCAGAGTTCACTGTTTATAAGCTTAAAATGCAAGATAATTTGAAATCGTGATTCTCGACTCGTATTAAAATGTTGGTAATATTCGCACTCCTAGCATAAATCAGTATCGATCTAACATTGAGACATATACTATAAAAAATAAATTCTCTGTAATCTTTTTATTGTTGCCGCCTCTGTCATGAACGAGAAAACTAAACGAGTTGCCACCCGCTTGCATTTGCTGGCTGAAGAACCTTCGTGTACAACCAACAATTAGTGTGCACCGGTCCACAAGATCTAACGATTAACCGCTCCCCACGCTCCCCATCACGTGAAGCACTCCAATATTTTAGTCTCCTAGATACCACCTTGGGTCTAGTTATAAAAACACTCCACCTAAAAAGCCTATTAAGAGCCGCAAGGTGAGCATCACAGAGCCGCAATCTTTTAAAGGTTGTTGAAATCAAGTAAACGTTATTGTTTTTCTTTCCCTGTGGCCACACTTTTCAGGACTTACCTCTGTGCCCTTTCCGGTCAGTAACAGCCAGGATGTAGCAACGATGTTCAAAATCACCGAACAACAGCTTGTAAAGTAGTGGTGAGGCGCCTGAAATTTCAGCATTTATGCAGGAAATAACTTCTTTTATTTGTAAAGCTGGACAAGCTTTTTGGCAATTGTTTCTTAGCAATTAAAAAGCCATGGCTACTGCGGCCTGGAATGCTTATTACCAAAAATTGACCCCCTTTCACCTGGTTTAGCTAAGCGAGGTTAATACGCGTGAGCGCATTTTTCCTTTACATTACAACATTATGCACACTCATGCGCCATAGTCAGTCATCACTCATGACTCGTAGTCATTCTGCAGTGTTATATGACTGAGCCTTTCTAAATAACGTAAGATAAGATGTATAGAGTTTCTACAAAACATGCGTAGTCATGAAGTAGTAGTCACGATTATGAGTATGACTCAGCACTTTACTTCTGCAAGAATGCATGACTGAGTGCGGTACAAGTAAATTATTTAGGCTATAGAGAGTTGTAAAACTATTACGTAAAGTCATGTCTCATACTCATGACTGATAATCGCTCTGAAACATAGCATGACTCAATACTTTACAAGTTACGTAATGTAAGGTATACAGAGAATGTACAAAGAATATGCATAGTCATGCCTCGTAGACATAGTCACCACTCATGAGTCATAGTCTTTCGGCAACGTAGCATGACACGGCACTTAAAGAGTAACATATTGCAATGTAAATAGAGTTTGTCCAAGGCACACATAGTCATGACTAATGCATCATTGTCATTATCCTGCATGCCATGTCTTACCCTTTTACGCATTAGCTTTCTCATATGTAAGCAACTGTAAGTGTCTCTGCAGAATTTTATTCAATAATTGTTGTTGCAGTGACAAGTTTTGTTGCATTGCCAGAGATAAATAAGTTCAGTTCTTTGAAGACATACTTCATATTGGGTGATCAAAATGGAGAAAATTAAAATTGCCGTACGCGCACCCCATATTTGGAGGGAGGAAGGAGTGCTTTTAGGTGGGTGGGCTTCAGGTCGAGCGATACGGCCCCGGAAAACGCTTCTAACTCTCGTCCAAATGGGAATACCTCAATGTGAACCACACTGAAAGTAACATCGTAATATAATGGCTTAAAACATGGTAACTTTTCAAATACAGTAAGAAATGATTCGCTGGAAAAGGAAGTTCCGCCGCATAAAAATGTACCGTTATGATACAGCTGCTGTATACTCGCCTACTTAGGGATACTGACAAAGTGCCATTCATAATCTCAGAGCACCGGCCAAATGCACACCAACTATTATTATTCTCTCGGGTATTTCACTGTAGTTATCGGCATTTGCAGCCACTGCCTGCCTTGAGTAGTCGTATTCACTTTCCACTTCCGTCGCCTTGCTCCTTATCGCGAACAGTTCTTCTCTATTAAGGATACTGAACATTTATTAGTTTTCTTCAGACAATTTTTCGCACCAGTATTCTGCTTTGCCTGTCTATGCAATTGATTATGCCTTGCAAGTTATGCACAAATACAAATATTTTTATTTCAACATCAGGGAGGGATGTTAGAGGTGCACCCAAAAAACCTATGACTGACTTGACAGAGGTGCACCCCCGTACAAAGAGTTACTTAGCAAGGAAATGAAATCAGAATATCAAAAATTGCAAACATATTCTTCATTATCACTTATCTCCAGGTGCTCTATATCCACGTCTCTGAATCCCTCCTCTAAATAACCAGTGAATAGCATTGGAAAGATAGTGCCCTCCTGCCGGACACCCTTGCTTACTTGGATTTCACACATTCACTATAGAGGACCATGGTGGCTGTGCAACGGTTACAGATATTTTCCTGCATTTTTAGAGTGGGCTCTTTACACCCTGGGTCCGCAATGACCACAGACTGCTGAGTGTTCGACTGAGTCATACGCTTTTTCGCAATCTATGACGGCTATACAAAGGGTATTCTTTGTTACCACTTATCTCCAGCTGCTCTAAATTCAGGTCTCTGGATTCCTGCTAAAATAGGAGGAATAGCATTGGAAATATAGTGTCCGCCTGCCGCACACCCTTGCTTAATGGGATTTTACACATTCACTATAAAGGGCCATGGTGGCTTGCAGCGGCTACAGGTATTTTCGTGCATTTTTTACAGTCGGCTCTTTACAACCTGCGTCCGCACTGCCTGCAGACTGCTGAGCGTTCGACTGAATGATATTGTTTTTCGCAATTTATGACGGCTATACAAAGGTTATTCATCATTACTACTTATCTCCCACTGCTCTAAATCCAGGTCTCAGGATCTCTGCTCTAAAAAAAGGAGTGAATACCACGGTAAAGATAGTACCCTCTTGCCGCACTCCCTTGCTTACTGGGATTTCACACATTCGTTATAAAGAACCATGGTGGCTGTGCAGCGGTTACAGATATTTTCGTGCATATTTTACACTCGGCACTATACACCCTGGGTCCGCACTGCATACAGACTGCTGAGTGTTCTACTGAGTCATATGGTTTTTCTCAATCTATGACGGCAATACAAAGGGTATTCTTTATTACCACTTATCTCTCGGTGCTCGAAATCCAGATCGCTGAATCTCTCCTCTAAAAAAGGGTGAATAGCACGGTAAAGATAGTGCCCCCTTGCCGCACAGCCTCGCTTACTGGGATTTCACACATTCATTATGAAGGACCATGGTGGGTGTGCAGGGGCTACAGATATTTTCGTGCATTTTTACTGTGGGCTCTTTAAACCCTGGGTCCGCACTGCCTGCAGACTGCGGAGTGTTCGACTGAGTCATATGCTTTCTCGCAATCTGACGGCTAGATAAAGGGGGTTGCATATTCTGTTCATTTCTTTATCAGCAGGGGGCAAGTGCGAATACGGTCTAAGATCGAGCACACTTTTTTCGAAAGACTGCCTGGTCCTTTTGTTGACTGTACTTTAAGGTTGTTCTGGTTTTGTAACCGATTACCTCAGTGCAGACCCTATATGCTAGATAGTAACCTGATCGGTACGTAAATTTGAAGGTCCTTTCACGTCCCCTGTCTTATAAAGAAAGATGATGATGGCATTCTTCTAAGGTTCCGGTGTGGACGAGGTCATAGGGAAGTGCGCAGGCAAGGTGGCAGGTTTTCTTCAACAAAGCTGGTTTTAACTGATACTAACCTACTGCTTTCTATATATATATTGTTTATAAGCCTTTCTTTACTTCGTCCTTAGATACCGGTTTTATGTCCACTTTTGCTTCCCTATAACCTCTCTCATTATCGTGTTCATCTCTTCTGCTACCGTGCTGATTGATCTCTCTAGAATTTTCTGATTACATAAATGTTGGTATCCATAATGATAATGACATTGTCTTGTCTACATTCTGCGAGATTTATTATTAAAATTACATTTTCTGTTATAGTTTACCAGCCTTACCTCTGCGAAAGAGCTAAGTCGCAATGAACTTCAGTAAGAATTGCTGATTAATTGGGATATTTGTTTCCAACTTGGTGTTTGCAAGAATTCGAGTGCTGTATCCACTGCAAACCGTCTTCATTTCAGCGGGAATAGCGGCCCATTCAAAGAGGCAATCAAGAATATTGAGAGGAGTGCGGTTAAAGGCTTTTGGTAGTGTGCTTGATGCATCACAGCTTGGGCGCGTTTTTATCACTGGCTCTCAAAGCACAGCGTGCTCTCTGAATATTCCTGATGATACTGCCCATTTTCAAATCACAGATCTGATGTCTTCGAACAATACATTCCATAACTCTAAGCAGTCTTTTGTTCTATACCAGTGTGCTCCGAGAACAGCATAATATGTCATCATCCTGACTTCTTTTAGGGACCACTGACAGGATATTTTACTTAGACAATAAAAGAAGGTAAATATTGTTTTGTTGGGAAATTTTGTTTTGTATGGAAGCGCAGTAAAAAGTTCTTGGCGGAATATACCAAGGAAGCGAATGAAAACAAATTCCATAAATAGAAGAAAAAACTAATGTGATGAAGGTTAAAAATAACTTAGCGAGCGTGCTCAGGTAAAAGCATTGGAACACTTCAGCACTATCAAGCATGACAGAGAGTCCTAAACAAGCATCCTTTGATTAGATCTGAAGGCGCTGAAAGAATACAATATAGAACCAGGAAAACGAACTGATAGCACTGCCACACTGTGGGCCATTTTCTGCCGCCCCCAACGCCACCAGCGCTGGGCTAATTTCACTGGCGCCCGCCTTGCTCGTCAAGCTCCCACTCACGTGTTGGTTGTTTCAGCTGTGCCTGCCCTACCTGGACTTGTATGCCTACTAAAGCTCTTCCTTCAACTATACATTTTATGCAATCGCTGGGTATCTCAGGGCAGTCAAGTGAATCATGTGAAGATTAAGGTATTCGAGCGATTAGCACACTCAAACATTATTGCGAGGGCTCAAATCAACTGCCTAATGCTCAACAATAATAAAACAAAGGCTGTTTTATTTAACCCCGCCACACACATGTACAGTTGCTCCCTGATAACTTAAATAGCTCTGAAATTGAAGTAGTCAAAAACTTTAAACCGCTCCGCATATAGTTTTCACTAAAGATGGCGTCAGATTATCACCTGAACTACATTTACTAAAAACAATACAGGACCGCCGCAATATGCTCCGCCACTGCTACTTCTTCCCAACTTTTGTTAACATACTCATATATAACTCTATAGTTTCGTATTTATTAAGTCTTGTGTTTCATTCGTGGTCAACAACAAAACCTTAAAATATGATGAAACTTTCTGTCTCACAACAAAGAGCTTTACGCCTATAGCCCGTATGTACCATATCGCTCCCACACTGTACGTTTATTCAAGAAGCAGAAAATAATTCAGGTTTCATCAAAGTATTATTACGAGCTATGTCGTATGCATCAATTAACTCGCTTTACTAAGAGTAATGATGCCATAGGAAGCCGATCACGGCTAGGAGAAAACTTTCCTGTCTACAATGTTCATTTTCCTGAAGTGTGCTATGTCGTCAAATGCAGAACCAATCATGAACATCAAAAGTTGAAATATCTACTACCCACGCTTCTAAATGCTTATAAATGCAAGTAACACTGGCAAATCTGGAATATCATCAAAAGGACTGCGTGCAATGTTTCTAAAAAATGCGATGCAGTGACGTTTTTCTTGATTTGCCTTATACTTTCCTGTTCGAGCGATGTTGCATAACGCATGTATGTGCTCGTCTCAGTGTATTTTATATCTTTAGCCGCACACTTTTATGCTGCCCCAAGTGCTAGGGCGTTAGCGCTCCTCAAGCTGTTCTCACAGCTGTTTGCCTGTCCTTCCCACGATTTTTTTGTTGGAGAATAAATTTGATTTCTTTTGATATCTTGATGAGCGACAAGCGCCCAGAAGTTTCTGGCATCCAGCTGCACTCTATGGAAATGACAGCTCTTCATAAGGCAAGCTGCCGCTTGATAGCTTTAGATACCGCGTTCCGTCCTCTCGCGAAACCACCCAGATCCTTGACGCCACGAGGGCAAGCGCAACCAACCAGCACTCCGTAAGTTCCCTACTAAGCTCCTCCATGCGCCTAATACGCCGACGTTGTTTCATGGCGACAAGGTTGAAGACGTCGAGGAATGGCCTGCTAGCAACTGCCGGATTTCTCCGCTCAACATGTGGGATGAGGACAGGAAGATATAGAATGTTTATTTTACCACGCAAGAATTCGCCAAGACGCAGTTTGAAATCCATGAGTCCGCAATTGTCACGTGGTGAGATTTCCCGCGGCAGTTGCTCTAAACATTAGGCAGCAGCGATGTTAGAGTGAGGGCTGAACTTGGATTGCAGTCCCGATTGCAGATGCCATCGTTAGCGTCTCCATGTTCGCGGAACGCATGACCAGCTCTTCAACCACGCAGATTCCTCTCTGTCGTAAGCGAAGAAGGCGTGCCATCCGACTCCAGCGATCAAAGAGCGGTGCTTCCTCGGAGCGTTCCGCGACCCCCCAAGTACAGTGGTCGAATTCGCTCAGCAAGCGACAAGCATGGAGAACGCCCATCAGTCTAGGTTTGCGCATAAAGGCCGTCCGGCGAATATCACTGCTGTGGATGTCACATGCCCATGCCCTACGCCGAGAGTGAAGCTCTCCGTGAACTTGTCTGGAGCATCGCGCCCAAAGAGCTGCAGAAGCCTCACACCACAGGGCAAAATCTGGGTGTCGGCGCCATCTCGGATGTCGTTCGCGAAGAGCTACGCCGAGCGCTACCGCCAATGCCTACAACCCAGCCACCGCCTGCGCCGTATGCAATGCCGCATGACAATCACTGACGCACTACGCAACCCTGCGCTAAGCATTACTTTCATTCTAGCACTGCCACTCATGCTCGCAACAATAGCCACCGTCTGCGCCATATTTAAAGAAATGCCGATGCACTACCCAGCCCAGCGCCTCCATCACCGTCGTAAAAGCGGTGCCACCCATGCCATTGTCCCAGCCACCGCCTGCGCCATATGTCATGACATATAGCAAGGCAATACGCAGCCCTGCGCCAGAAGTACCCAGAGTGGCTGAACATGAATATCTTGTGGTATGGGTGAACGAAAGATAGATATACACCGAAAAGCACGAATATTCTGCTACAGCAAAAGAGTAAAAACATACCGGGATAATGAAACATGGGAAATACGGGGGCGCAGTAAATGTGAAGTGCTTAGCGGTATTTGGAAAGGAATAATGGTGTCAGGGCTTGCTTTCGGGAATGCGGTTTCGTGCCTTAGGGTGGATGCATAATTAGGATTCGAAATGAATCGGGGAGCTGTTGGATTATTTTCACTAGGTACCCACGGCAAAACCACAAACGAGGCAGTACAGGGGGATATAGCTGGACATCGTTCGAAGCACGGGAAACTCAGGGTAAAATACTATACGAAGAACGTCTGAGGAAATTGGACGGAAGCAGGTGGGCAGCTAAGCTATTTAAATACTTTTCTAGCAAGTGTTTTGACTCACATATGCAGTAATAGGCTACTAAACTCAACATAAATTGTGCAGGTCGCATTCAGGATTACCTTCCCAGACGACCACTACACACTCGAGTCTGGACCCCCGCATTAAAATGTGCAAGGTAAAAACCTGGATTGTTTGGATGAAAAATGAGCATAGCGCATATAGAAATTCGAAAAGTCGCATCGGGTAGGAATTGTTTTATGCTAACACAAGAGGCAGTGCCCCACTCTTTGAAGCTAGATGGCGGTGTTTTAGAACACGCAGCTACAAAAAAAAATCGCCGTGAAGAGGACACATGTGCTGAGTGAGGTAAATCTGTACGCACAATTGAACATCCCTTATATAGCTGTGGTGGTATCCATCCCGATATTGATGTAGGCAAAGTTACTTTCCGTGAGGCCCTAGGGATAAGAGTTAACAATGGTGATGTGAATGAATCTGGGGTGTAAGTTAGCAGAAACTGATTGTAAGATTCATGGCTGAAAAGTGCAGGGGCGCTAAAAAGACGTGGACAAAGACGAGACGACAAGGGCGGGCGCCTGTCCTGGTCGTCACCCTATTAACCTGGTGACAAAAGGTTTGAAGTGTAGGGCTAAAAATTTTCTTTAAAAATGGTGAATCTTTAGACCACTATATAATGCCGTTAAATAAATGTAGAAAAGTAGAGCATAGTGGTAACTGCCACCAACTTGTATACAAGGGGACGCTCCTATCTTCCATCCACCCATCCATCCATCCATGCATCCACCCACCTACCTAATTCATCCATCCATCCATCCATCCATCCATCCATCCGTCCATCCGTCCATCCGTCCATCCATCCGTCCGTCCGCCCGTCCGCCCGTCCGTTCATCCATCCATCCATCCATCCATCCATCCATCCATCCATCCATCCATCCATCCATCCATCCATCCATCCATCCATCCATCCATCCATCCATCCATCCATCCATCCATCCATCCATCCATCCATCCATCCATCCATCCATCCATCCATCCATCCATCCATCCATCCATCCATCCATCCATCCATCCATCCATCCATCCATCCATCCATCCATCGCCAGCAGCAGCGGCGTTCTATTGCCCTGCTCCTTCCGCGCTCTATCAACCCTTCCCTTAACCAATTCCAATGCTCTGCAGCACGCGCGACCATTCATCAGGGAAGCCCACGTGTGACACGAATAAAAAGATCGGTCCCTGTGCTTCCACTGTAGCAAGGCGGGCCACACACTCCGCCGCAGTTCGTACAGTAGTATGGGCGTGTGGGAGTTCTGGCCGGATGCACCCCGCCCACGCTATGGTGAACGTCGCCGGTACACCGAAACGTGCCTGACCACCAACGCCCCACCTGCACCCTCACCACGATGCCAGCGTATGTCGCCGTCACCCCGACCGTTTTTTTCGTCACGTCATCCGTCGTCCTTCGGGCCGCAGTGTAGTCCGCGCCAGAAAACTGAGGACGCTGACCTTGGGCGTTAGGACCGCCATCGCACAGCATTTAGAACATGAGTCGTGGTCCTGCAACTACTCAGTGAAGAGTTCTCACAGCCTGGCCCGCAACGCCAAATCGGAGAGCTGGAGGCCACTTGGTGCTATCGATCGGAGTCCGCACCACTGGGATCGAGATTCGTAGCATAACCTTCTTGAGGGTAGCAGCGCAAAAGATGGGGACAGGCGTGAGAGGAACAAAGGATAGTGTAATGTTCATTGGCTGCTTCGGTTTGTTGCCTCAGTGCTCCATGGATCTGGTTCTCGGCCTCAATTTTCTTCCGAACATGGTGCGATTATCGACCTCCGAGAACTTATGAGCACATTCTCCACTCAGTGTGCCATATGCAACGACATTGAGCAGATGAGACTGGTTTTTCGCGTGTGCAACGACCAATTTGTCGTTGCACACTATACTACGACACTACACCGCGCACCAGCTGCTTTATTACGGTGGACTGCGACTTTCCATGTGCGCCCTACGGCATCGGGGAAGGCAACCTGTCCTTAGTGCTCAGGCAGCAAGCCTGTGTCGCCGAGGAATCTTTTCCCTACACACAAACGAACTCATCTCCTGGTAACGGACTTCAGAACTCACTACCACGATTTGCCGTAAGCGACAGCCATCGGCTATTTCTGTGTATTTAAGAACCTTTCGCGCACGGCCCGTTGTCTGCTTTCGAGGACACATCCCCAGACAGTATCAGTCAGGCAGTTAGGACTCGGGTGAATATTGAATCTGCCACTACCAGAAATGATGCCTGCAAGCCATTATTGTCTCCGGTACTGAGTGCTTTGCGACTGCCTTCAAGATGAGGCCGATTTCTCTGACAAAACATCGCATTATAGTTGATGACCGAGAAATGACTATCCGTCAGTATCCTTACAATGTGTCGGCGACATAACATGAGGCAGATCGGATCCCGGTTGAAGAATCGCTCGGGGATGAAGTAATTCTGCCGTCAACCGGCTTCGCCAGCTGTGCTGATCGCCAAGACTCATGGAACATTGAAATTTTCCGTCGACTATAAATTGCTCAACAAGATTTCAAAAAAAAGAATCTTTACCCACTGGGCCGAATCGACTACTCGTTCTACCGGCTTCGTCATGCCCGCTATCTTTGATCCATTAATCTACGCAGTGGCTACTGGCAAATTGAGGTCGATAGACGGGACTGCTAGAAGACCGCGTTAGTTACTCGCAACTGGTTGTATGAGTTTAAGGAGTTTCCCTTCAGTTTTTGTTCCGCTCCTGTCACTTTTGAGAGAGTGATGGACACTGTCTTTGTTTGCCTTAACTAGTAGTCATTCATCGTCTGCGTTGACGATGTTGTGATTTTCCCTGCCAATTACGAAGAGCATTTCAAGCATACGTGCTGGAAGTCATCCGATCGGCTGGCCTTTCCCTCGAACCTGAAAAATGCCCCTTGGGGTATGCCGCGGTTACGCAGCGGTTTAAGTTTTCAGCTACTGATCAGGAGTATCCATATACGAACTCGACCGCGGCGACTGCGTTTCGATGGAGGCGAAACGCAAAGGCACCCGTGTGCTGTGCGGTGTCAGTGCACGTTAAAGATCCCCAAGTGGTCGAAATTATTCCGGAGTCCTTCACTACGGTATCTATTTCCTCCTTTCTTCTCTCAATCCCTTTTTTATCCCTTCCCTTACGGCGCGGTTTAGGTCTCCGCCGAGATGTGAGACAGATACTGCGCCATTTCCTTTCCCTAACAAGCAAATTTCAATTTTATTTCTTGTCACATAAACGGTTCATGTTTCTGAGGCACGTCGTAAGCGCCGAAAACGTAAATCTTGATCCCGACAACACTGCGGCCGTGGAGGTCTTCCCACCCTCACTGATAAGACAGATGTGCGTCGTTTTTTGGGCCACTCCGCTCATCACCGCCGTTTTAACGCGATAACGTTAGAGGCCCCGTTGTCTAAAAAATTCGGTATCGGCGTCGGAACCCGGAGCGAAAGCACGCGCGGTTCCTAGAGAGCAACTTAGGTGGCAGGTGGACCATTTCGGTCACCTGACCTTGAACCTGCTCACCGTGACAGGCAGAAGTTAAATTATTGATTGCTCGCTCGGAAAAGGCAACCTGGTGCGCACAGGGCCCCGCGCTGAGAGCATCTGCCATCGCAGAGCCACGGCGCATCACATCCCTGCACCACTGTGGTAGGAGAGGTACGAGAACTGCGAGAGATCTATGAATGCAATGTAGACAGTGATCTCCTGCATATCTGGGAATTAACCCATTACGCTATCGCGTCCCATACTTACGGTGGAGCTTAAGTGTCTCCTGCCATTTTTTGTGGAAGAAACTTCCTGCCTAGCCGAGCTATTAACTCGCTTGACAAAAGACAACCAAGCTTTTATTTGGGCCCAAGAACAGCAGACAACGTTCGAGAAGCTCACAATACACTTACAAATTGCACCCATTTTTGACCACTTTACCAAAGCGGCGAATGCAGAATTCCACACCTGCCAGCAACATTCGGCCTCAGAGCAGGCCTCGTCCATTGGAAAGACGGTGTTAAGTGCGTGATTGCGCACACAAGCCGCAAGCTGTCACGGTCTGACGTGAATTATTCTGCTACGGAGGAGGAGTGGCTAGCTGTCGTGTGGTCAGCGACAAAATTTCTGACGTACCTGTATGGTCGCCAGTTTTGAATCCTGAGTGATCATCACTGACTCTGTTGGCTAACGAACATTGAAGACTCCTCTGGACGGCTAGATTGTTGGAGCATACAATTACATAAATTCGATCTCGCGTCGTTTGCAAGTCACGAACGAAACACAGCGATACTGACTGCCTGCCCCGAGCTCCTGTTCCACGCACCTCCGCTGATATCGAAGATGAACCCGCTCTTCTTATTGCTCTCACCATCACCATCTTCGCTCAACAACAGAGAGGAAGCACAGAGCTGCAGTCCCTAGTACAGTACCTCAAAGGTCTTACCTCGTCGCCTCCCCACTTCTTTAAGCGTGTACTGTCTTCGGTTTGCTTGCGGTACGGCGTCCTCTAAAAGCGTAACCATGAGGTTCTGCCCACGTGCCACAAAGAGCTTCCCTCCGGACACCTAGGCTTTTGTCTGACGTTGGCGCAGGTGCATCAGAGATACTGCTAGCCCAGGGTTGCTGCAGCTGTCGAGGGCCATGTTAAGGCTTGCGGCGACTGCCAACGTCACAAGGGACCACCTGTCAAGCCAGCTAGACTGCTGAAGCCGGTTGATCCGCTTTCAGCCCCTTTCCACCACGTAAGCAGAGAATTGCATGGCCCGTTCCCAACTTCATCATGGTGTAATAGACACTGCGGTCGCCACCTTGCAGTTGGCTTCCTCCCGCAGTATTGTGAGACGAAAGCCATTCTCTGCGGCTCCGCTGCTGAAATTGCTAACTTCACCATTAGCATAGTCCTTCTTCACGGTACCCCTGAAATCTTTCAACTGACAGACGAACGGCATTAACGTCTGCACTTACGAAGAAAATTACGCTGTTCAGTGGCACAAATCACCGCAGAGGACTGCCTATCATCCTCAAAGGAATGGCGTTACTCAGAGCCTAATTAAGACCATAGCCAATACAACTTTTGTCTGCGTTGACGCCGATCATAATAACTGTGCACCGGGAACTAACTTACGTAATGTTCGCATGCAGTAGTGAACTTTAAAAGACAACCCTCTTCACGGCGGTCCATTTGTTGCACAATCGCGAGGCTGTGGCGATTCTGGACAAAGTGTTACTTTGACGTTTTTCACACACCTGCTACGCTGGCGATGAACTGTTTCGACACGCAGAGGCTGATAACCAGCTGGCAAGAAAGTGAGTCCGCACCCAGGAAGTAACCGATACTCAGCGGTATAACGTAGTCAGAGGGAGGTACTTTACCAGCCTGGTAACAAAGTGTGGGTTTGAAGTCTAATTCGCCTGCGCGCTCGCCGAGAGAAGCTCCTGCATCTCAGGCTTATGTGAGGTACTGAACAAACTCAGAGACGTGAAGTACGAAGTGCTTTCTGAGGCGGCCGTTGACTCCTCCAAACGGAAAGTCACACCCATGATTGTTTACGACGCCAAAATGAAGCTCTACCACGCCCGCTAGTACTTGTTCGGCAAACGTCTGTCGCCTGGAATATAAGAAGCCGACGGTGAATGCACCTCTCCTTTCCTCGGTATGCGGCATCGGGTTGATGCCATTTGAAGAGGTGAGGGCAATGCCGCGCTGTTCGCCACTTACTGCTGCCGCCATGCAGTTGGAGCTTAATAGGCACCCCGGTTCCTCATCATCCTCCTGCTCGTACGTTGGTTGGCTGAGCTGTGCCTGCCCTACATATGCTTGTGCGCGTACTATAGCTCTTCCCTAAACATTATACTGGTTCTCGGTGACAAAACTTGCTTTACAAGGTGGTATCTCCACGTTATGTAAGATAAAAATATTCAGGTTCACTGAACAGAGCTAGTGTGCAAGAACAGAGGGCGGGCAAGCAACTGAAAATGTTCGCTGGTCCTTCAAAACAAAAATGATCAACGAAACCTGTCTACTGAACTAAAACATGATCTATCAGTCACGACCAATGCGACGGGTATACAGATTGTGTTTCAAGCAAATACGCAATAGCGTTAAGGATCCCTTCAGCAGTAAATCTGGCGTCGTTTTCGTCGAAGTTGTGAGCGAAAAATAACTGGAGAAGCAACTTAGGCGGGCACCTACGTCGCGTGGCCTTGTGGCTTCATCAGATCCTGCCGACTGGAGCGTGAGCAAACTAAGCACTTTAGCAGATGGCACCTAAATATTTATTTGTCATGACAGTTTTCTCCAGAAGAGCAACCTGGGTCGCACAAGTCCCACCGGTGCCAGCACCTGTCATCGCTGGGAATTGGTGCGTCCCTCAACCTCTGCACCACTGGGTTCATGTACGGCAAGAGCACCCCTCGGGATCTGTGAGCATAATGTCGAGAATGAACAATTCCGCATATGTGTGCGGGAGGTGCTTGGTTCGAAACCCACCACCGGATATCCACCGGTAAAATAGGGTACAAGCCACCCCCTGCCCGTCGCCCTGATTCTTCAGGGGTGTGTGCTTGGAGGAGGCTCTACAAACCCCGCCGCGCCCTTTCGGGAGCAAACCCAGTTTCTAACACTCAGCCTGCAAAGGTGGTTCGTGTTTCACTCCCAAGTGAACTGTTGGGCTCAAAGCTCGTACGCTCTAACCAGCGTCAAGTTCAACACTGCTGTAAGCCATTCTTCGTCAGAAGCGAAAACTTCAGAGTATCATTGCAGTTCTGGGCAAGTCCGGTTTTTTCGGCTGTTTGAACGAAGCGTAGCCTAGTTGTAGAGCATCCGCCTCGCATTCGGGTGGTGCAGGGTTCGATACCCAGTGCCGCCGTGTACCTACCTGTTTTCTAATGGGCACAAGGTTTCCCCCTGCCTGGTGCACGGCTATTCTGGGGTGATATGCTTGGGAAAAGGGTCCTGACCACAGTTGTCTTGACGTATCAGAGATAAGTTCCGCCGTCAAGCAACCCTTAATCCGCCTCGCTCGGCAGAAGCCCAACTGGTGGCTCTTTTTAATAACGCCTGAGTACACCACCATCATCATCATCAACCCACGCCCTTATCACGGCCACACCTATGGTTTCTTTTTCTGTTGGCGTAGTGCCGAACTCTTTCGGAAGACTGAGACTAATACTCTGTACTCTCACAGAGCGCAGAGAACGCGCGACACTCCGTTGAACCTATCAACTCTCACCTGCATCATGAACTACCTTTGCAGGCTTATGTTGTTCGAAGCTGGTTTTGCCCCGTAGGGCGCAGCGTAGTTTGTGGAGCCTCTTCCAAGCGTACACCCAGGAGGAAGCTGGGCGCCGGGCCGGGGGACGCTTGTACTCATTTTACCGATGGGTTGCCGGCGGTGGGTTTCGATCCAGGCACCTTCCGCCGCTGAGGCAGACGCCCAAGCCCGCGGCATACCCATGAGGCGGAGCTTAATTGTCCCCTCTAATTTTTACCATGGCATCTGCAACCATACCTCTGTGAACAGTTACTTATATAGACCACTGCCTTAAAAAATTGCATCGATGTGAAGGTGGACTATGCTGTGAGCTGGCAATAAGTTCTGCCCCATGTTAGCCTCTTTCCCTATCAGGCCATCAGTTGTAAGTTAACCATCGTATTTACCATTGCAAGCTGCCCATTTGCTCCGATGCATATCAGGCGTTCTTACAGCGCTGTCTTTGGCATTCCTGCCGGAGAGCCGCCTTTCCCTTTTTTCAACCTTGTACCGTTTACTTCACTTCCTGCGCAAAATTACTGACATCGGATACAAAATGTCCCAGTTTCCTGAGCTGCTCAGTTGACATCTAAGTTGCTGATACTACGCCGCACAGAGAGTAGGGAGTAATTGACTGAGCAACAAATATTAAATTGATGTTTTTCATCCTTTCGTGAGTCTCATTAGCAGCGGGGGCTAAACCTTTAGCTCAGCAGCCCCTACTAGTGATCAGATCTGCAAACCGCTGCTTCGTCCAGCAGTGAGCATTTTCGGTGAGCAAACGGTAACCTAGGAGAGCTATTACGTTTGTAGTCTAGATTAAGAAGGGGCGAAAGTAGGTTTTAAAGAGTTAACTGCGGGGCTAGTTGGTGGTCATATGTAAAAAAAGGAATCTAGCACCAATACGCACAACACACAAGAAAGAAGACAGCTCCGGCTCTGTATTTTTTCCTTTTTGTGTGTTGAGTGTCTTGGCGCTGAAAAAGTTTCAGTAGTTTTGAGTGCAGTACGCCAAATTCCTTTCTAAAGCTATCTTATCGACGTGTGGAGTCAACGGCTGCAGAAGCAGATACCCTAAAAAGAACGTCGTCACTCTCAGAGAAACTCTTCACTAGTGAAAGTGCTGGTATGAGGGGCGAGGGGTGTCATGTGCGTGGTTATTATAAAATACGAAAGCGAGATTACTAAGATAGATAACAATGCAGCACTTATTTTACGTTACTTGAATCAGCTAAAAGAGTAAAATAAGCCTGATGTAATGATATTCATCTTGGTTAGAAGGAATACGGCCAGCGAAACACAGTAGCCGGAATGCGCCGCGACCGAATTTTTGGGATATAACGTCTTCTGTTCATCAACATTTTCCTCGACTGTGTTTCTGGCTTTTCTAGTAGCGCCTGAAAGGACGTTTTTCACTCTTAGCACAGAAAGATTGCAGTATGGTTACGCTGAAAGGAAGAGCAACGACTCTTCATTTGTATTTTAACGCGGTAGAGGTGATGACCACGTTCTCCGGAAAATCCGGTGCCGGCAATGTGAGCGAAAAATCACGGGTATGGCTCTGGGAGGTGGTGCCCAAACAGCAACCTAGGAGGCATGGGGGCCACCTAAGTCACGCGACTTTGCGGCGTTATAACAACCTGGTCACCGGATAGTGAGCCAACTGCCCACCGTAACAGGTCGGAGTATAAATTAATTACTGGTTACTGAGGAAGAACAGCCAGGGTCACAAAAATTGCATTCCTGGGAGCAGCTGTCGTTTCCGGCCAATAGCGCATCGCTTAACCCCTGCGGTGCTGCACCAGGAGGGGTATAAGAACTCCCAGTGTAAAGTAGAGGATGACCTTTTGCACATATTGCAAATAACCCATTACGCTATAGCATCATACTGTTATGCGAAGCTGAAGCGTCGCATCAAACATTTTTCTTTTTCAGCGCACATTCCCACAGTACTTTTAAATGTCATTGAACCTTTCCCAACAGCCTACTACAGTTCATTATTTAACACGCGTTCCTAAGGTGAGCAGTACTTTGGGTAACGGGCATTACATGTTTTCAAGGTATAAATTAGCCAGCTCACCATTCGAGGTCTGATAAATTACAGCGTTGTCAAAATAGTGGTTCGTAGTTGTGGCGGTAGTCAATACTGTAGAATACTTTTGGCTGGACGGAACGAGATGGAGCAGATGTAAATGTTAGAGGAAATCTTTCTCTTGCAACTCACTGTAAAAAAACCACATTTACACACTCACAGAACTCCCTTAGCCGTTGGTGGAGGAGTGGAGTACACATCATAACGGAACTGCTTGCCATGAATATGCCTGGACTTTTTTATCCCCTGGCAGCGGGCAGTCGACATCAAATTCGAGCCCGTGGTCTGTTTTCTCACCCAGAGCATCTCGCTAGCTTTCGTCAACTGGAAAAGTGGATAGGAAGACAATGGCCATGATTCTGTCTATTCATTTTTGAAATCGCACGCTGTAGGAGTATTGTTCGTAAGCACACAGAAACATTTTTAAACGTTCAGGGAAAGGTTTGCAATACAGATTGGCAAATGAAAGCAAAGCCATCGCACGTAATAAGAAAATCCGCCGACAGAAAATAAATCTAATTATCAAGGAAGGTTCGATTTTCATCTGAGGGCCCTGATCTGCAAAGAAAGTTATTGATACATGAGCAGAGCAGGCGCAGACATCAACGTTGTCGGTATAAGTGAAGCATTTTCAGACCCTTATATATTTATTTTTATTTATTTATTTATTTTACCCTCAATGCTTGGGGCATTGCAGAGGGGAGTGGTTGAATGAAATACCATACAGAAAAGATAACAAGAAGCAGACAAATTAATGATCGACATATACAATGGTGGCTAATGCGGTTCTGAAATGAGTAATTTCTACAATGCTGGCGATTGGTCCGGAAGGTGGTTCCAGTCCTTGGATGTTCGAGGAATGAAGGAGTTGCTGCATGTTTTCGTCCTGAGTGGAACAATTCCAACCTTGTGTGAGTGGTCCAGACGTGATTAGATGTACGAAGGCGAAGGAATGAGTGCGCTAGGAATCTTGGAACAAATATGAAAAAAATTTACAGAATAAGCAAATTCAAGAAAATTTCCGACGAGAAGTTCATGAAGGAAGTTTTAGCGTTCAAGCATCATGGTTCATCACCGTACAAGCTACCACGATTGCCGTCCTATCGTTACTCGTGGTCGAACGCTAGTCTGTATTTTCATGTCATAGGATTTTGTGAACAAAAATAAAATAAAAGCTATTAAAAAACACCGTGATTGAGATTACGGTCTGCTTCTGTGCACAGTAGCCGACAGTGAATTGGTAATTATGCACTGTTCACATCTCCAACTGCATAAGGGGGTCATCATTATCCTGAAAAATAATTTAGTCATTTGAAACTTCTCGTGATCTATGAGGAGCGAAATTGCGCTCATAGAGTAATATACCTAACCCTATGACAATTCATACCACTTCAGCCAGTACCAAATTGGTTGAGAGCCGCTGAGCTCGTCTTTCAACGTCTCGAAGGCTGCTCTTAGAGCTATCCATCAACTAAGCAATTTCATCAGCTACGCCAAATGGAACGTTGAATCAACTTTGCACCTTACAACTCTTAAGCATGGATCCTCAGAAGAAGAGAAAAATACCGTCGGTACAGCTTTTCACTTTCGCATTAGTTCCATTGCTGTTCTGCGCTCAAGAAATGGAAATCTACCAATTGATTTAGACAGTCATGCTTGCTTTCAGATCATCGACGACATAAGTGCAGAAACAGCACATTGGCCGAAATGGGTTCTGTCCATTTTAACAAGTACTATTCACCGGCCGGCACTCGAGTTTTCTAATAAGGTCAAAATTCATACCAAAGTTGCATCCCCCAAAAAAATGCCTATAATTAGAACCGTGAATATTAACGGGGCTATATTTCTATGAACCACTAAACGCTTTGCTGTCTCAGGAAATGGCTACTCCCTACAGCTATTGAGAAAAACGCTGGCCCAGCCGAATTAGAAAAGCGAAGCACGCAGGGACGCCAACATGCAATCGGCAGTGCCTTCTAATATTTACTGTCCAAAGGTCTACAAGTTATATATATGTGAGAGGCTCCACTCTGCAAATAAATTCGTCCTTTACATATCATCTTAGTTCTGGTTTTGCTCGAGATTCGGCAATATAGAAGTAGCCTTTAGAGATGTACCTCTTTCTAGATGAGAGCATAGTTGCACGGTGGGACCCAAGAATTTATCCGGTTCAACAATAAAGGTTTCATTCGTCGTGATTATTGTCAATGAGGTTTGCTCATTTTTTTAACTCTAATGAGTCCTGGGAATGACTGAATGCAAAATCATTTGCAAATTGTATGCAGACATCTTCCAGTGAAATGTGCATAGAAAATCTGGTTTTCGCCAGGAGCATTACTCTCCAGGTTTTACAAAAATCGGAAGTATATTTTTTGTGTCCACGCGTTTAACATGGCAATATGTCATTGTATTCAGACAATTTAAAGCAATGATCAAGCCGAGGTTTTCTGTACAAGTCGGCTTGGCCAGCGAGCATATGACAAAAGTCCTGGCAATGACTGAATGCAAAATCACTTGCAAATTGTATGCAGAGATCTTCCAGTGCGATGTGCATAGAAAATCTGGTTTTCGCCAGGAGCATTACTCTCCAGGTTTTACAAAAACCGGAAGTATATTTTTTGTGTCCACGCACTTAACATGCAATATGTCATTGTATTCAGACAGTTTTAAAGCAATGATCAAGCCCAGGTTTTCTGTACAAGTGGGCTTGGCCAGCGAGCATATGACAAAAGTCCTGGGAATGACTGAATGCAAAATCAATTGCAAATTGTATGCACACACCTTCCAGTGAAATGTGCATAAAAAATCTGGTTTTCGCCAGGAGCATATACTCTCCAGGTTTTACAAAAATCGGAAGTATATTTTTTGTGTCCGCGCATTTAACATGGCAATATGTCATTTTATTCAGACAATTTAAAGCAATGATCAAGCCCAGGTTTTCTGTACAAGTGAGCTTCGCCAGCGAGCATATGACAAAAGTCCTGGGAATGACTGAATGCAAAATCATTTGCAAATTGTATGCAGACATCTTCCAGTGAAATGTGCATAGAAAATCTGGTTTTCGCCAGGAGCATTATTCTCGAGGTTTTACAAAAATCGGAAGTATATTTTTTGTCTCCACGCATTTAACATGGCAATATGTTATTGTATTCAGACAATTTAAAGCAATGATCAAGTCGAGGTTTTCTGTACATGTGGGCTTGGCCAGCGAGCATACGACCAAAGTCCTCGGAATGACTGAATGCAAAATCACTTGCAAATTGTATGCACACATCGTCCAGTGAAATGTGCATAGAAAATCTGGTTTTCGCCAGGAGCATTACTCTCCAGATTTTACAAAAATCGGAAGCATATTTTTTGCCTCCACGCATTTAACATGGCAATATGTCATTGTATTCAGACAATTTAAAGCAATGATCAAGCCTAGGTTTTCTCTACAAGTGGGCTTTGCCAGCGAGCATATGACAAAAGTCCTGGAATGGCTGCATGCAAAATCACTTGCAAATTGTATGCACACAGCTTCCTGTGAAATGTGCATAGAAAATCTGGTTTTCGCCAGGAGCCTTACTCTCCAGGTTTTACAAAAATCGGAAGTATATTTTTTGTCTCCACGCATTTAACATGGCAATATGTCATTGTATTCAGACAATTTAAAGCAATGATCAAGTCGAGGTTTTCTGTACATGTGGGCTTGGCCAGCGAGCATACGACCAAAGTCCTCGGAATGACTGAATGCAAAATCAATTGCAAATTGTATGCACACATCTTCCAGTGCGATGTGCATAGAAAATCTGGTTTTCGCCAGGAGCATATACTCTCCAGGTTTTACAAAAATTGGAAGTATATTTTTTGTGTCCGCGCATTTAACATGGCAATATGTCATTGTATTCAGACAGCTTAAAGCAATGATCAAGCCCAGGTTTTCTGTACAAGTGACCTTGGCCAGCGAGCATATGACAAAAGTCCTGGGAATGACTGAATGCAAAATCATTTGCAAATTGTATGCAGACATCTTCCAGTGAAATGTGCATAGAAAATCTGGTTTTCGCCAGGAGCATTATTCTCCAGGTTTTACAAAAATCGGAAGTATATTTTTGTCTCCACGCATTTAACATGGCAATATGTCATTGTATTCAGACAATTTAAAGCAATGATCAAGTCGAGGTTTTCTGTACATGTGGGCTTGGCCAGCGAGCATACGACCAAAGTCCTCGGAATGACTGAATGCAAAATCACTTGCAAATTGTATGCACACATCTTCCAGTGAAGTGTGCATAGAAAATCTGGTTTTCGCCAGGAGCATTATTCTCCAGGTTTTACAAAAATCGGAAGTATATTTTTGTCTCCACGCATTTAACATGGCAATATGTCATTGTATTCAGACAATTTAAAGCAATGATCAAGTCGAGGTTGTCTGTACAAGTGGGCTTTGCCAGCGAGCATATGACAAAAGTCCTAGAATGACTGCATGCAAAATCACTTGCAAATTATATGCACACCTGTTCCAGTGAAATGTGCATAGAAAATCTGGTTTTCGCCAGGAGCCTTACTCTCCAGCTTTTACAAAAATCGGAAGTATATTTTTTGTCTCCACGCATTTAACATGGCAATATGTCATTGTATTCAGACAATTTAAAGCAATGATCAAGTCGAGGTTTTCTGTACAAGTGAGCTTGCCAAGCGAGCATATGACAAATGTCCTGGGAATGACTGAATGCAAAATCATTTGCAAATTGCATGCACACATCTTCCAGTGAAATGTGCATAGAAAATCTGGTTTTCGCCAGGAGCATTATTCTCCAGGTTTTACAAAAATCGGAAGTATATTTTTTGTCTCCACGCATTTAACATGGCAATATGTCATTGTATTCAGACAATTTAAAGCAATGATCAAGTCGAGGTTTTCTGTCCATGTGGGCTTGGCCAGCGAGCATATGACAAAAGTCCTGGGAATGACTGAATGCAAAATAACTTGCAAATTGTATGCACACATCTTCCAGTGAAATGTGCATAGAAAATCTGGTTTTCGCCAGGAGCATTACTCTCCAGGTTTTACAAAAATCGGAAGTATATTTTTTGTCTGCACGCATTTAACATGGCAATATGTCATAGTATTCAGACAATTTAAAGCAATGATCAAGCCCAGGTTTTCTGTACAAGTGGGCTTGGCCGGCTAGCATATGACAAAAGTCCTGGGAATGGCTGAATGCAAAATCACTTGCAAATTGTATGCACACTTCTTCCAGTGAAATGTGCATAGAAAATATGGTTTTCGCCAGGAGCATTACTCTCCTGGTTTTCCAAAATCGGAAGTATATTTTGTCTCCACGCATTTAACATGGCAATATGTCATTGAATTCAGACAATTTAAAGCAATGATCAAGCCGAGGTTTTCTGTACAAGTGGGCTTAGCCAGCGAGCATATAGCAAAAGGAAAGTTTTGTAAGCTCTGGTTCCAAGATTATTCCTTCTGCTTTAACGCTCACAAGCTCACAGACGGAGTGCAGTATCACGAATTCATCTGTCGTTATCAGTGCACTGAGCTGCGAAGATTACATTGCGGTCATATCAGTGGCACTACTGGACAACAACGACGATGAAGCCTAGAGTGCGATCCTGGGTCGCCGCAGCTTTATTAAAACGAAG
Organism: Amblyomma americanum; assembly: GCA_030143305.2. Classification (NCBI taxonomy): domain Eukaryota; kingdom Metazoa; phylum Arthropoda; class Arachnida; order Ixodida; family Ixodidae; genus Amblyomma; species Amblyomma americanum. The sequence goes on along the minus strand of JARKHS020031777.1, from coordinate 53,874 downwards.
CATTTCTTGGAAATAATAGTTTCATCGGGTTTGCTATTATTTCTTAGTCAGATTCGAGCTTCGCTCTCATCAATGATTCCTTGACATAATCTATCGGCCCCAACAATGAACCGTCCGCAAATTCATAGAGATGATAAAAGGGATCCACAAAAGACTAAAACTCATGAGCGTTTAATCTTTCCGCCGCTATTCCACCTTATTGAGAATCAAGAGAAAAAAAATGAGCATGTACTGCGAAGGCAAGCTAACCACTCGTCCTTAAAGGGTAACGGAATGAATTCCAAGAGAAGGCAAGCGTAGCAGCGGGCGGAAGAAGGTTAGATGTGTGTTTGGGATTAGGAAGTTTGCAGGCATACGGTGGGCGCAGATGGCAAAGGAAAGGGTTAATTGGAGTGACACGGGAGAGGCCTTGGCCCTGCAGTAGGTTTAGTCAGGCTGATGATGATGATGATGATGATGATGATGTTCCTGTTCAAAGGCTGCCTAGTTATTCAGAAAACTCAGTTGCGCGCACCAGCTGGACTGCCAAGGCGAGAAAGCCAATGCTCTGACACAAGGAGATGTCTTGGTCATAGAGCAGACGCTTTTAAATTTTCGGCTCTACTTCTAACTAGCAGTTCATTGTCGTCGGGGATCATAACAGGTTTTGGTGGTTAGAATTGAATCAAGGCTCCTCCCACCCGCCTTGTCCAAAAGACTCCTCCGCGCTAAGATTTCCACCCCTTTTATCAGCAGATCCGTGCAAACTATTCCGACGCAAGCGCTCATTTCTGCACTCTCATGCCGCCTGAAATTCCCTTGCTGATACGCTTGTCATCAAAAGCCATTTCGTCGCAATTCGATCAGCTGCATCATCTCCCATCAGTGAAAAAATCTGAGCCTGTCTCACCATCTATATTACAATTTTATCAATGTTCAAACTTTGCCCATTTGGGAATGTATTTTATACAGCCACAGAAACATCTCTAGAAGGCCTGATTGATGATACCTTGCTATCTTAACTACGTGCATTTCAACTCAACAGCCCTGATACTTGTATGCCGGAGCCCTGATACACACGAACAGCCTTGGTTCCTGTCCGACTGACGGTTAATTTAGGTCTTCGTTCAGAAATAGATATGTTTTTATGTCTACCATCAAAGCAGAAACTCTTAAACGTGTCGTTCTTGAAATCCATTGCGACAGACATCCTGCCCCAGTCAGTTCTTTTGATCAATTCAAACTCCAGCTGTATGGTATCCTTCGAAACACTGTTTTCAGGCATCAGAGGATAATTTTTGCTGCCTGCCATAAGTCTCCCATGCCAAACCTGCGGAATTGCCGGCCGTCGCTCTCGATCTGGCATTTTTTGCGTCACGTGATCTCAAATCGCGGCACACCTCTCGAACCTTTTTGCGACAGATGGCAATGTTCATTCTACGAAGTTAACACTGTTTTTCAGATAATGTGCGGTTGCACACAGCGCCACCCATATCAACCGTTTGTTTCCTTACAAACTCACTCAGCGCTTCAACCCAGACTACAAGGTATAATCTTGTGTTTCGCATCAGACCGCCCTGAGAGAATGTTCTCCCCTCCGTATATGTAATGGAAAATGGTCATAGAGGCTAATGCAGCATTTTTTTCTTCTTTTCCTCATACGCTAACCTGAAGATTTGTCGACTTTCGAGACGAACCTTTAAGTGTTCCTTGACACCCCCCCGAGTGTAACCACGTACCTCAGATAGCAAAACAGAATGTGCAATGCCAACGTTACGGCCGATTACTCACGTCGAAACATCAACACAGCCATCAAGGTCGCAGTAAGTATCAATGAAGACCATGTCCTCCATATATTCGCGCAAAAATCTCATGCTTTGCTTGCGGTTCCTTAAGCGCTTTAACACTTTTTTAAGAAGTCGCTCACTGAGTATCAAGGCCCTGAGTATGTGTTCGAGGAAACATCTTCGATGAATTAAGTCACCGTTACTTTCACTCCTTATGCCAACCTACACCACAGCGGCTCAGATACTGCGTACGTTAAGCCTCTGAAGCCTGGCTACGAGGAGCCTTATGTTTCCCGTTTGAGTCGCGAGGATGACTTCCTCTTTTCTCAGAACATTGTAGCAGTCACAGAGAAGAATATACAGCTATGCCAGTAGCGCTAATCCGCACCGACGAAGATCGAGACGGATTTGCGAGTGTGGGCTTTGCTGGCGCGAACTCGCACACCATCTATACTCCTCTGCTATTCCGCACTGTTCTCCCGCTCTGCTATTGCCGCTCCGCACAGTACCAAAAAAGACGGAATACTAAGGGTTTTTGCGGCATCTTTTTGCTATGCTCCTTATGTTCTCGTACGCTTTGCTCTGAGGTTTGGTACTGCAAAAAGAATGCACTGGCTTTAAAAATTCCTTTCAGCGTTTTAAATACTACCTTTTTACCTATTCCTATTTGAATAATGAACCGTATACTCTGAAGGAGTAGAAGAGCACAAAACAAAAATACAAAATTTACTCACAGCATTGGCGAATTGTACCCGGTGATGCTTTGGATTATCTTCAAAGAAAAACGCCGTCACGCCTTTAGTAGCGGCGAGCATATAGATGCCGAAAGAGATAGCCAGCATTATGCGATCCACTTCTTTACAAGCTGGTCTCATCTTTAGCATAGCAATACAGTCTTTTTTATACATGAAGAAGGTTGCTTCACAGCGCCCTCCAAAATATTAGCGGAATGAATCTTCATTTATGAGGAATTTGCCTATATAGCACTGGATATATTTTTATTCTTCAATCATAAAAATGACTCAAGCAAACAGCGGAATGGACTTGATTGTAAAATCTCCAGCTTTGCTCCGCAGCGTACTGATGAAAGAATCTCGAGCCGACAGGCGAGAAGCGGAGCAACCTCGCCGCATAATGCGGTCTAATTACCACATGAGGTGCAATCCTCATTTCCAATATTCCAGGCAACGTGCTTTAGATATATAAGCACTCTTTATGAAACAGAGCCCTCCACGAGATAAGAGGAAGAACTTTCGAGTCCTGACTCATTTTCAATAGCAAAGATCAACGTGTTTAAAAATTTTGACTCATAAAAATTAGCCGACTAACCTTGATGACATTATGACATTCACGCTGCTCTCATAGGAATTAACAACTACAAACTGCCAGCGACAACTATGTAACGAAGAGGGGCATCCCATCCACCCTGTAATCAAGTATGGCTTTTGCCTTCTGGTGGCCACATACTAGATGCGCTGAGCAAAAGTAGCAGAAGATTAAAATCTGCCGCCACTTAGCATAATAAAGGCTATAACTGCAACTTCTGATTTCGTCAGGAGACGAAACGGAGAGCGATAATGACCAGTACGCAGTAATTCACAACAGCACTAGACTTGACATTCTTTGCGGGAGGTTTTATTTTCAGCGTTGCAATACGTGATGCGTGAGTCCGCAAGACAGAGTTCTTTAAGATCAACGGGACAGGCTTTTGTTCTCTAGCGGACGTACCAAAGCTGATAATGGTTTTGAGGCCTTAGCAGTGGCGTGGCTACGTCTTACGTTGACAGAGGAAAATCTGCTCGCCAGCACACTGATGTCGGGAACGGCACCCGACGGCGTGTAGTGAATACCCGTGAAGAGTATAGATGACACAAAAAATGGAACATAAAATTAAAAGAAGTCTCCAGGTATAGCTGAAAAAGAGCAGTCGCGAATGCAAAAATGGCGAACGTTTTTGACAAAATAAACCTAAGTTTCACGAGAAGACAGACACAGCAATATAAGACGAACACGATTTTTAACTTAACATAGCCGCTGCATATACCATGTGTCTCTGGGAAGCCCGCCAATAATTTCTAAACAGAGGATTTTTGGTTCAAAATTTCGCTTTTTACACCAAGTTGAGTTGCTGATGGGTGACGTCGGAAAACAGATTTTCGAGCTGCGCGTCTGATCAGCAATAACTGTACAGCAACAGCGCCAAGACTAATCGATTTTTCGAAGTTCTATAAACATTTATCCCGATTAATAATGGTCTGCTACAAATCTCTAATTGCAACAAGGTACATAACTGTAATAGTTAAAAAGCTTACTATCACATTTCAGTTGATCACATTTCTGGCAAACATGATTCACCTGTGTTGTTACGTCGATGAGCACTGGTGTTAGTTTGCCAAAAAGCCATCGTTATAGCTAAACAAGCATACATTTATAAATTAAAGACAGGCTTTCCTGGCACACGCGATTGCTTCGCTTTCTCTCGAACCCTCAAATAACCCGTGGAAATAAATTGGCAAAAGAAAAATAAAAACCTGTTTTCAGAAAGCTTTTTTACCGTTTCATTTGCTTTACGGCTGAAATGTGAACTTTCATGATAACGCTCTCATATAATCCCTAGGTGGAATCCGAAGAGCCTCGCTTCTAAACGCCAGTGCACAATTATTTGTTCCGGAGAGTGAAAAATTGCGACTCTTACGCTTGCCTTCCTTGAGAAACAAGGTACCCAAGAGTACACTCAAAGACGCTGTTTCTGAGTAGGGTGTTATGTACGTCTTGAAAATCGGTCACTGCATTTATTCTGTATGTATGTACCACTTTTCACTGCGGCTAACTGACGAATTCACCAACAGAACTTATGACGCAGACATCAGAAAATCTATCAGTCTGCCAGAGATATCTAGAGGCAGGAACGCAGAGCTGATCGGTTTTCCGCGTTAGTTTTGTTCTCAAAGCAACAACAGCTACATGAAGCCAACTATGGAGATGCTAAACGGACCACGCATACATAGCCCAGCGCTCCTTAGGCGCTTGTCATCGCTTGTACCTTGTTTACGCCTCTCAGAGGAGTTCGCACTGGGCATTCGTAGTACTGAGCATAAAGAAACTATACATACTTACCTGGAATATGGACGCGGCTGACCATTTTGTTACCTCCACCTTTCGGCTGCGGATGTATATGTATATATATATATACATAAATGGGATCTCACCAAATTAGGACAGATTAACAGATTGGACCTAACGCTGCACGAAAGTTATTATACGCCCGCATTTATTTCAAACAACTAAAGCCCATTCTTATTTATTTTGAAGAAAATTCGTAACTAAGATGACATATTTCAAATGATATAGATAACAAACAATAGCGAAACTAAAGATCGGTTATGGGCCATTTCGTGATGTATACAACAACGGTAAACGATAACGGTAAACAACGGTAAGCCCGCCGCGGTGGCTCAGTGGTTGGGCGCTCGGCTACTGATCCGGAGTTCCCGGGTTCGAACCCGACCGCGGCGGCTGTGTTTCGATGGAGGCGAATTGCTAAGGCGCACCTGTGCTGTTCAATGTCAGTGCACGTTAAAGATCCCAAGATGCTAGAAATAGTTCCGGAGCCCTCCACTACGGCACCTCTTGATTTTATTTTTTCTTTCACTCCCTCTTTTATCCCTTCCCTTACGGTGCAGTTCAGGTGTCCGCCGATATGTGAGACAGATGCTGCGCTATTTTCTTTTCCCAAAACCAATTTTCATCAAACAATCCCTCTAAAATACACTGTGAGAAACCGTGCGGTGCGCATTCCGTGCAGCGAAAAAATCACTACACGCTCTCTTAACACCACGGTTGCCTTTATTACCGTTGTAGCTGTTAATAAGAATGAGAGAAAAGCAAATGAAAACGCACAATTTCTGATATAGTGTGAAGTCAGTGTTCGAAGAGTCACTGCCGGCTTAAAGTTTCAACAACCCGGACTTTAAACCTGAACACCAACTTTGTAAGAGAGGCAGAATGGTTCCCTTTACCGAAAAAATTGCTGATCTTAAAATGGCTTGACTGAGTCAAAGCCATGTGTAAAACACCCTCTTATAGACACTAGCCCACGTTAGACTTTAAAAGAGCGCTCTCAAAAAAGGAGGAAAACCGGCACCAAAGTCTTCTTCGTCGTTAGAGGGAGTTCTTAACAGCACCCTCAGAGGTTTGAGAAAATCTAGTGCTAAGCAAGGAATAATTAAGGACGAATGAGCCAGATCTGCACGCCATAGCCTTTATTAGTTTTTCCGCTAGGAGCCGAGCTAATTTTGCAAGAAGATGAAAAAAGTCTCCTCGACTGCAATAATTAGCCGCAAGAACGCCCCGGAGCATAACAACTGCTCGTTGTACCAAAAAGGACACAGTTCGTTCGGCGTCGATTACTGCCTATTCTACTACATACAGCAGCAAGTGTACCCCTACCAACCCATTGACGGCGTGATGGGGACTGCGAACTGGTGGTGATGACGTGGTATGGTACTTTGACCACACCAAGTTTTTTTTTGTCAATGGATAAGAAGGGCCGTATCCGTCATATTCAGTTCAGCGGAGTATATCGAGTATATCAAAATGAAGGGTCAACTACAGTGTTTATGGACAGAATGTAGTCTCAAAGTATTGTTAGTTTCGGCCTCAAATTAAACCAAGTAATGATTTGATAGTTTTCTCCCGTGCACCTGACAAAACCAAAACTGATCGAGAACCAGTGATTTAAAAATCGTTTATTCAGCTATTCTGCAAAAGAAATTTTACAATCAGCTTTTATGGTCTTGCTCTTCATGTGTTCAGAAATAGCAGGCCGCACTCAAGGTCCTCCGCTGCATATTGTCATGAAGGCGAAACTTCCGCCACCTGATGCCTAAAACGTACACAGCTTTGTAAACGTGAATACGAACTATTGACGCAGACAAGAGTCTTTAGTTGAGTTGGCTGCTGAAAAGTTTAAAAGCCTCGACGACTACATTGATACTGACGGAGCGTCAGCGGCAATCCAAGTCAGTGGAACGATACTTCGCTACAGATTTGCAAAACAACCTGTGTCGAGGGTTGAGCAGGGCCATGTATTTTACATTTTCATATATTAAACCAAGCAGAAAATAGGCTTGTGCTGAAAATTGCAGGCACAAAATTTAGAGTTTCATCGGAGACACAAAACTTAGAGTTGAACCGTTTGATTTGAGCAGTAAATATGTTAATTATGCATTTGCTGAATGTAAAGTGTACCGACGCACAAGAATTTCGATTTAAAGGGCCACTGAGGACAAAATGATGCTGTGCTGCATGAATTCAATATCTCGTTTGAAGGATATCGCAAATGTATTTATTCAGAACAAACCTTTTTCAGCGGCACAAAGCTATCAAATGACTTGAATATATAACAGCCTCAAGGCATCATCTTAATAAAAGTTGCTTGATCTCAAATACTTTTTGCATGCGCATCTCAAAATAAACGCAGCCTCGCAGCCACCCACTTTAAGTCATCGATAACAATTTCAGAGAGCTCTCGGCGTCATCATTCACGTAGCAAGTTTTATTCGTGTTGCAAGAAAAGTGATTGTTTTTATAGCACCAGTTACTTTCATACACCCGTGTTTTCGCCCTGAACACACGACAAAGAGCCATAAAGAATCAAACAATACATTCTTTAGAACAACAAATCAGGTATTTTGCCATCGTTATCATCAGCATAACCTGGTACAATGCATGACAAGGGCATGTGCCATATGTCGCCACTTGCCCATCTCTTTTGCATTATACACAACGCATGGATTCCTTCTAAAGAAATTATAAGCACCGTTACTGTATCACTGTCAATGCACACGCCTACGGCGCCGTGGTGGAAGTGGCGAAAGAGGCAGAAGATAATTGAAGGGGGAAATAGTTGCCTTTGTGGAGCGCTTCGAAATCATATCGACCACCTGGGTGTTTTAAAATACATTTACATAGCATAGGACGCGGGATTATACTCGCGTAGCACTGAGAGCAAACGACCAGGAAGGAGTTAGAATGCTGTAGTCGCTACTAGTAGCTAGCAGGTGCACCAAGTCGCTACCCAGTGGTCTCAGCGGGAAAGAGTAGAAGCAAAGACAGCTAGCTGTGGAGAGAAGAGCGGCTTAAAAAAAGAAGGATGAAAGAGTTTTGCTTTTTATTCGAATTGTGTTCGTTTTGACTAACAATATGGCGCCACATCTTATGAGCAGCTTTATTCACGCCTATGAAGAACCATTGGTTATGCGAATCGAAATCGATTAGACAGATAAGCGAGGTGTTTCAAAGAATACCACGATCAATTTTTAATTAATAAAACTCTTTTTTTGGGGGGAAAGTAAATGGCGCAGTGTCTGTCTTACATATCGGTGGACACCTGAACAGTGCCATAATGGAGGGGATAAAGGAGAGACTGAGCGAAGAAAAGAAGAAAGAGGTACCGTAGTGGATGGCTCCTGCATTGAAAATCAGGTATTTAAAGTCAAAAACAAGCGTTTTGGTGCCGTGTATACTATCACTGCTGGCGGACGTCAGAAAAAACGGCAGTGGCTTAGCTCGGTAATGCCAGGATATACGTATCGACAGGTACGTTTCCCTGGCTGAGCTTGTTGGGGTCACTGTATGTTTAGCAATGAGAGACATTGGATATAAACATCTTTTATTCATTTTGCTTCACAGAGACGAAGACTGTCCGATGATCTGTGAAGTAGCATGCAGTGGTCTGAATTTTTTCGATACAGTGTTTCGATTTGGTAGAGCCTTTTTAGTATACAAGCTCTATAGTAGTTGCCCATTGTGTAGTCTGGACGCGTGTGTCAGAAGCTAAATTAAAGTCAAAGTTTTCTTTCATACACTGGCTAAGAGAGCCCTGCTTCCTTTCGAAATCACCCAATGTTACACAACTTTGAAACCGTGCCGTGTACTGACATACACGTGGCAACCACATCAATCCTCTGTTTTACAGATGCTCCTGATGCGACGTAGATTCCTTGGATGATAATGCTGCTTCCCAGAAGCCGAACACAGCAGGCTTCACAATTATTCACCATGATTGAAGAGAGATGTCTGACAGCGGTGATATCTTGTGTCACGTACACACAGACTCCAGCGTTCTTATTCGGTTCAAGCCAACTGCCAGGCGACAACCTCAGGATCGGAAGAGTTAATCTTCTCTTGTCTATACCGCCGTTTAGCAGCGGCTGGACTCTCCTTGTCTGCATGCATGTTGTGATACAGACGCCCACTACATCTCCGCCTTTTATACGCAATCCTGCGCATGCGACGCGGGGTTCGGGTGACAGAGCGGCGTGCGGAGAGGCGGCGACGAAGAACGCGGCGCAGCTGTGGGGGTCCCTCTTGTTACCATGGTATCGGCGCATGCGCAAAACTGCTCATTCGCGTGACGTCACGTTCAGCTTCGACGGAGGAGCAGGCGCGCGGCGACAGCGAAGTTTGTTTTTAATTGGTTTTGGGGGAAAGGAAATGCCGCAGTATCTGTCTCATATATCGCTGGACACCTGAACCGCGCCGTAAGGGAAGGGATGAAGGAGGAAATGAAAGGAGAAAGGAAAGGGTGCCATAGTGGAGGGCTCCGGAATAATTTCGACCACCTGGGGATCTGTAACGTGCACTGACATCGCACAGCACACGGGCGCCTTAGCGTTTTTCCTCCATAAAAACGCAGCCGCCACGGTCGGGTTCGAACCCGGGAACTCCGGATCAGTAGTCGAGCGCCCTAACCACTGAGCCACCGCGGCGGGGCACAGCGAATATAATAATAATTGGTTTTGGGGGAAAGGAAATGGAGCAGTATCTGTCTCATATATAGTTGGACACCTGAACCGCGCCGTAAGGGAAGGGATAAAGGAGAGAGTGAAAGCAGAAAGGAAGGAAGAGGTGCCGTAGTGGAGGGCTCCGGAATAATTTCGACCACCTGGGGATCTTTAACAAGCACTGACATCGCACAGCACACGGGCGCCTTAGCGTTTTTCCTCCATAAAAACGCAGCCACACACACACACACACACACACACACACACACACACACACACACACACACACACACACACACACACACACACACACACGCGCGCGCGCGCGCGCGCGCACGCACACGCACGCGCACGCACACACATGCACGCACACACACACACACACACACACACGCGCGCACACACACACACAGTGCACGCCGCAAATTTCTGGTATTCGGTTGCCATGGCAACGGCGCATGCGCACAACTTTCCCCTCCCATGCACCGCGAAATGCTCGATTGGTAGCCTAGTGTAGCTCCCGCTACAAAACAGGGGAAGGAATCATGTTAGCTAGTAAATAGGTTAAGTCAGCTTTCATCATGATCTTTATAACTGTTACCGACAGGCACATGATTGCAATTAGAGACCTGTAGCCTGTCGTAGGCAATAACCATATCAGTTTTGAAGTGAGGAGCTTCACTACGCCAGCTTTCCGAGCCGTCAGCGGGGCCGCAAATTAGACCTCGCCTGTAGCTAGAGGTCACGGTGGTCGCGTATCACCGTGAATGTAGGTAGAAGTCAAACCATGAGCACAACTGGCGGTAGTGAGGTTTGACACATGACGTCAGCTACAGCAGCGACACCAGCGGCTGTTACACCATCTATCTCGACTTTGACCTTTGACCTTCACTTTTGACTTTTGACCTTGACTTTCGGTTAAGCGGGAAAGCGTCTGCCGGCATCGCATGCCCGGGTTAATAAAGTGTGTTCTGCATAAAACGCCGGGCACGTTGATGCGTTCAGCAGAACGCTAGGTGTGTTCGATGCGACGTCTGCCGTGGAGACAGACAAACGAACCGCGCCTGTAAGAGAAGGAAAGTGAAATGAAAGTTGGTTTTAAGAAAAGGAAATGACGCCTGTCTCACATATCTCGGTGGACACCCTAATCTGTGTCCTAAGCGAAGGAAAATAAAATTATATTATTATTAAGAAAAGACCCGCCATGATGGCTCAGTGGTTAGGGCGCTCGGCGGCTGATCCGGAGTTCCCGGGTTTGAACCCGTCCGCGGCGGCTGCGTTTTTATGGAGTCAAAACCGCTAAGGCGCCCGTGTGCTGTGCGATGTCAGTGAACGTTAAAGATCCCCAGGTGGCCGAAATTATTCCGGAGACCTCCACTACGGCACCTCTTTCCTCCTTTCTTCTTTAACTCCCTGCTTTATCCCTTCCCTTACGGTGTGGTTCAGGTGTCCACTGTTATATGTGAGAGATACTGCGCCAATTCCTTTCTCCCAAAATCAATTATTATTATTATTATTTTAAGAAAATTAAACGACGCCTGTCTCATATGGCGCATTTCCTTTCCTCAAAAACCAATTTCGTTTTTAGTTTGGCTTTCTGAAATTTTTCGCGTTGTTTTTAACAGCATTTGGTTGGGTATTTCCGCGTACAACAGGCAATAATAAAGCTGTAATTATCACCGAAGCTATAATAAATATATACTGTTTTGTGTGAGCGCCTTTGATATCGTTTCGAAGAAAGCAAGATGTTTAACAAATAAAAAAATGCCTACTACGGTCTGTGTGTCAGTATGGTTATATATAGAAACCGCCAGTCGCTAGACCACCAATGTAGCCAGGGAGATGCAGCTTTTCGCTTTCGACCAGGGTTAACCAGTGCTAAACCGCTAGCAATTTTTATTTAGAATTTCGAAAGCGAATTTACCCTCGCCGCTGCGACTCAACAAATTGGCGTAATTTCGCGCTGCACTCGAAAATCACACGCCTGCCGAGAGCACACAGTGACTTCCATATACATGAAATGGTGGTCGAGTTGGTGCCACATAGTATCAAGTAAAGTTTCGCGACGGTACGAAGGCTCGTACCGTCAAGCTGCTTCACTGGAGGTTTCCATGCTCTGTCACAACAACCCGTTCAACTGTGATTTGGCGAGGAGCCGGAAGTGCCGCAGTGCAAGCGAGGCAGGCGTCGTCACGTGGTACGCGGCGAAACTGAGTGACATGATTTCAAAGACGTCGCTCTGCGCTCTCCGCAGCCACGCGGCATTCGAATGGCGTGCGAAAGAGCCCTAATTTTAGTCATAGCGGCGTAGATAACTGTGTTTTCTAACTTTTAAAACTGAAATTTGTATTGCTAATGGAGCTACTGATCTCTACATGCAATATGGCACCTATCAGTAATAGGTAAAATGTAAATTGTTACAATTAAGTTATTCACCTTGCTATCTTTAACATGATTATCCTATTTCTTGGCCTCCGGCAGCGCTGGCGCTACTATGCCGCAAAAAAATCTCTTCACCTGAAAACTTATTTTTACAAAAATGCCTAGAGTCCAATCCAGCTTAATTTACTTCATACAGTTTAAGCTGGATTTAGCATAATTAGACGCAGATTGCTGTGGTTTTACGTTTCCTCGCTCATTCCTTCGCTAACGCGCCCTGGCGACGTTCTTGATCATAAGTCATTAAATTCTATCAGCTGTCTACGATACACAGCACAACCACTGGTTCTGCGCACGACTCCTCTATGGCTATCTTTGAACGTCAAGCAACGCTTCGCGCTTTCTATTATCTTATCAGATGAGCGGCGGGTCACGTGGTTCCCCGCAACTTTGATGTGAGCGTTGAATCGCATTTTCAAGAGAATAGCGAAAGCGAGCGAACGCCTGCTGTCGCAGGTTCTCGCTGTTGTGGCATTGCCAATAGATAATATAGTTTGGTGTATGTCTGAAATTTTTAAATGCGAAAATATTATATGGGATATCGGCAACGAAACCCAGTGCTCTTGACCGCAAAAGCGGTCACAAAAATCCGAGATAACCTTACGCTATATCAAATGAAATCAAAATTCCTACGGAAGGAGCGAAGAATTAAACCCAAGACTGTCAGATTGCGAGGAGAGCATGCAGCCCGCGTGCCAAAAAACTGCTTTTTTAACGTAGTATTTTGGTATTTACTGCAGTGTGATTATTAAGCTCTATATTCAAGACCATTTACAAAGCTTTTAGAAAACGGCATGAAAGGGATCTCAAAGAAGGCAGAGCGTAGACGGGAGGTGAGGCTTAGTACGGAGCCACGAGGGAGTACCACTCCGGTTTAAAGTGTCTCTGTTCGTGAACTTCCCTCAGATGACCAACCATTTGGCACAAAAGTTTTTGTAGAAACAAGTTATTCACAGTGCTGCTCCATAAATCTAGAGAAGGAGACAGAAGCTTTTTAATCAGAAAACAGAGAATTCAGACGGCGTTTAAATCCGCCGAATTGCTACTCAGCGTAGGGAAGGGGCCCCGCCGCGGTGGCTCAGTGGTTAGGGCGCTCGACTACTGATCCGGAGTTCCCGGGTTCGAACCCGACCGCGGCGGCTGCGTTTTTATGGAGGAAAAACGCTAAGGCGCCCGTGTGCTGTGCGATGTCAGTGCACGTTAAAGATCCCCAGGTGGTCTAAATTATGCCGGAGCCCTCCACTACGGCACCTATTCTTCCTTTCTTCTTTCACTCCCTCCTTTATCCCTTCCCTTACGGCGCGGTTCCGGTGTCCAAAGATATATGAGACAGATACTGCGCCATTTCCTTTCCCCAAAAAACCAATTATTATTATTATTAGGGAAGAGATTCTGGGAGAGAAAGATCAGATGAGAGAGGTGTAGGGAAATGGGATGACAAAGTTCAGTGCATAGGGAATGCGGAGTGAGAATGCTGAAAGGAGGGATTGCAGATTCTCTAAAGGACCAATGGCGGGCTAAAGGTTGTAATACACAGCCGAGTGTTGGAGGCACTTGAGTAAGTGATACCATTAGATTTTCATCATGTTACTTTCCTCAGCCTGTGCTGGGCATTCTTACAAGATGTGCACCGCTGCTTCTACTAAACCGCAGTTTTTGAACATGGAGTGTTCGCTTGACCTGAACGGAACTTTAACGTGGTCGTAAATGCAGCGTTTAGACGAAGTTGCTGATAAAGAGCTTCCAGATGGCGAGGAAATCTGGGTGCCAGTCTTATTGTGGGTCGACTGAGTGCAGAAATTGGAGATAATGGGTGGACAAGCTCCACAGCCGGTTTTAAGCTCGTTGGAACTTTTAAAGCTCGTTGGAACGCCTCACACTCATTGAAGTAAATCAACTTGCAATTCCAGTGCTGATCGCCGCTGCGGGCTAATAATAATAATTGGTTTTGGGGGAAAGGAAATGGCGCTGCAAAATTCGCTTTTTCGCCAGCTGCGATTCCACAGTGATCTGGAATACACTTAAATGTGATAGACCTGCGGCAGTAGCCTGGTGGTGTAGGTAAGTATTGTCAAAATTAACTGACTGGTGATCATTCTTCTTCAATGGGTGGGAGAGAATACGTAGCGCCATTTTGGAGTCCATGAAGACTGCCGAACGGCCAGGACTTCGGCGCGAGATATAGAAGACAGCTTCATTTATCTCGCGTAGCTCTGCTGCCATAGATGATGTCTTCCGCTGGAGGCGGTGGGAAAACGTTGAGCCTGTCGACGGCACGTAACACCATAAGAGGAAAACTCCTGTGAAGTAGAGCCATCTGTGAAGATGTGGATGTGCGCAGAGCAATTCTCAGCTGATAGTCATGGCCGCTTGCACTAGCGATCCTTATGGCATTTGCCTCTTCCTATATACACCTGGTATGCAGTGGTATATCCTGAGAGTCGAGAGTGTCCAGAGTGGAAAGGTTGGAGGCAGGCTGAGTAATTTTTTGGCTGAGTAATATGAATTCGGTTGAGCAGTTTCGCAGCTTGGAGAAAGCTATAGTTACTGTGGGTTACGTGAAACTGCAGCAGGAAGTGTTTTTTCCCTTGAAGCGAATGTCGGAGATGTGTCCGCATAGTTTCTTAAGATGCAGTAACGTTGAGCGAAAAGCATCCTGCTTTCGCTACCCATCCCAACGACGATGAATCCTTTGGAAGGCCAACACAGATTCAGACGCATTTGTTCCGCACGGCCTCTGATGACATTTTGCTTGTTGACGACAGTCTCTGAAGAACTGGTAAGAAGTAGCGGAATATTCCTTCTACACATGATTTTTGAAGAATCATGGAGCTGCAGTTGTAGCCCCATTGCGCGGCCGCCGCGGATCTGAAAATTTTGGATGCTGGGGCAATTCTCTCATGGATCTTTTTAATTTGGCGAGTCCAAGAAAGATTCCTGTCTATAACAATGCCGAGGAATCATTGGTATCGTACGTATTGTAATGCCCGTACACCTAGGATAAGCGAGTACCTCGTCTTTTCTTCATTGTGAAAGCTATGACAACACGTTTTCCTGGCGAGAGTTGAAAACCTGAAGGAGTCAAATACATGATGTTCGACATTGCGCCCTGGAGCCGTTTCTGGGTAATGTGGCGCAAATTTGCCGCGCTCCAGATGCAGATTTCATCGGTATAAATCGTAAAGCTTACTCTTCGTGGCAGGATTCCTGTTATGCCTAGCAGGTGGTGTTGAACAGGTGAGGGCTGGGTACGGCCCCTTGAGGTACGCCCTTCTTTACTTAGTGAAACGATGGTGGACCATTTGGAGTACTCATAAAAATTCTCCATACTTTTAAATAGCTTCCAACCCTCATGTATTTATTTCCTCCGAGACTAATATTGGCCAAGGCTGCCAGTATTCCATGATGAAAAACAGTCATGAGCAGCCCTGGTGCCAAGAAAGGCAGCTGTCGGGATGCGCCCAGCATGACGGCCTTCTTTAAGTGACGAAGCCACGGCGTTGCCATTATCATTCGTGAACCTGTTTGGCGGAACCCGTTCAATTCTTGAGGTACAGTTTTTGCTTTCGAGGCACCATGCGAGGCGCTTGTAGGTCGTTCTCTCCATAAGAATACCTACGCAACAATGTAGAGCGCTAAGAGAGAAATTACAGGCTCTAGTTCATGGTCCATCTTGTGGGAAACGCGCGGGACTTAAACAAACAAGACAGCTTTAAGGACGACAGACAAAGCGCAGACTTTCCACTCGCGCTAACTTTCAGTTCGCGCTTCGTCTGTCGCCTTTAAAGTGTGTCTTGCTTGTTTAGTCCAGCGCGGTTCCTACACAATCACACTATGTAGAGCGATGGCCCGGAAAAATGCGAAGCTTGTTGGTTGCTTTACTGAGTGAAATGATGTGGGACCGTTTGGAGTAGTCATAAAAATTTTCCGTCCTTTTAAGTAGTTTCCAACTATCATTTATTATTTCCTCCGAGACCCATATTTGCAACGGCTGCCAGTATTGCGTGATGAAAACACGCGCACAATTTCCACCAGCTTCCATTCCGTATAGGACTTCACCAGTTATCCAAGAAGTGTTGTAATATTCCTGGATGCGGAGCCCAGAGTTGCGAGGTAGCTTTGAGATCATCACAGCTCACTTGGTCGTGGCCTGACGACGTGCGCTTGTTTGACTCGGCGAGAGCAGTTGTCAATTTTTCTATCTTGAAGGGTAGGTCCAACGCAAGCATTGTCGCCTTGGAGGGCTGCCGTTGGCCATCTTTAGAGAATGTCGATGGTCTGAATACCGCTGACGGTAGTCGGTAATATTCATCGGAAACAGGTTGAAAAGACATTGTTTCAGGCAGATACAGTTTGGTGAAGGGATGCGGCTGCTAGAGCGGTGACCGCATGTCTCGAATGGTTCGCCAAAGTTTGGCTACTGGTTGGCGCACATAAAAGGCTGAAGAAAAGTCTCGCCATCTTCGACAACAAAGTTTGTCTAGGAATCGAGGAATGCGTCGCTAGGCCCGACTGCAGGCGCGAAGATCTTCAGGGATTTTTTGCGCGGAGAGGTTTTCTTTCTGCTCGTTTGCGAAGAGTACGCATCATTTCTATTATCCGGTCAGTTAGTAGTAAGCTGCCATTCTTGCCTGACATTCGCGTACTTTTTTCTAGGCAGTGAGTTATACCCGCGACCAATTCCGTGTTCCGGGTCGCAGCTGTGATTTCGCTGCTTTCCGCCTCCTTTTATGCACCCCACTGCATAGATTTTATAATAAACTTTTATTAGGAATGCTCGCTGTGCTCTGATAAATATATAAAGGAATTACAAAAAATAGGAACCTAAGGCAATGAAACTGAATGCATTTATTCGTAGTTTCGTCTGAGCAGCAGTCTTCGGAAACTGGTCGTCGGTAGAAGCGTCCAATAAATGCGTTGTTTTTCTTTGGTACTCGTTCATTTTTTTGTGATTTCGCTTTCGACTTATTAATTAGCTTCCAAGGAGCCAGTAGTGATGAACTATGTATAAATAACTCCCAGTTGACTGGAGCGAAAAGAAGTCTATTTCGACAATACCGGCCGCAGTCCAAGACATGAGGTAAGGCACGAAAAAATAAAACATTCATTCGGACCTGATAGAGGAGGTGGAGAGATGTATGGTTATGCGCCTGCTCTGCGCGCGGCGGCATGCCACGCTTTACTTGGGCTTCCGCACACTCTTTCTCTGCTGTTGATGCATGTTAAAATTGGTTGCGCTGCTGGTTAACAATGGTAACTGCGAAGCTGGGATGATGTGTAGAGAACAGAGAGCATATTTCTTGTGGTTTTATGGACACATATATCCTTCACGTTACTTTCAGTCTAAAAGCGATATTTATTGGCATACACTACATCTCTAAGTTGCTGCGTTGTGTAGAATACAGGTAACGTTTGTGGACACACCAGAGGTGTTACGTTTAGCTCAAACGACGCATCTCACATTTTCAGCACATGATTTCGTGCATGATTTACGCAATGCATCTTTGATCACTCCTGCATAATGTTCACACAATCCAGAAGGATCAGGCTGTGCACTCAATTTAATGCGTAGAGGATGTACTTTACAATCGTCTAAAATTGCAAAAATATTCTTTGGAATTTATGTGAACGCGCGCAAGCAAACCACTATCACGCAATGACACTCAATGCCGTTGGTGATAAATGCGACACAAATAAAATCAGTTAGCATGATCAGTTCCCGCAATGTGTCGACCCTTAAGCACCCAAAGTGATAACTGCTTCGTCAACAGCAGGAACTGTCATTGTTCACGAGCCATGGCGCCGAAATGAGCGGTGGCTCCAGAAAAAACGAGCGCACGTAATGGTTCCCGTCGTATCTGTGGGGGTGTCGCTGCACTCTTTGCGGTTTCAAAGGCCACGAGCACAAAACGCAACACTACCGTAGTCGTAGCACCGACATCCCTTGCAAATAAAGAAACACAAGGCCAAAGTGTCTGTCACCGGCGCCGCAACGCAGGCGACATCGGCCGATATCGGTCCTATCCATTAACATCGGTCTTCTCCATTAATTGTCCTACTTTCAGCACGCGGCAGCGAATGTGGCTCGGCTTGAGCCAGTAGGCTGGCCCGTGCACTTTTATAGAGCTCGTGTCGAAGAAAAGCCGGTGCTGTCGGCGTCTCTTCACCCGCCTCGGTGGCTGAGTGGTTAGGCACTCGACTATTGATCCAGAGTAACCGGGTCCGAACCCGACCGCGGCTGCTGCGTTTTTATGGTGCAAAAACGCTAGGGCGCCCGTGTGCTGTGCAATGTCAGGGCACGTTAAAGATCCCCAGATAGTCGAAATTATTCCGGACCCTTCAGCTACGGCACCTCTTTCTTCCTTTATTCTTTCACTCCCTCCTTTATCCTTTCCCTTACGGCGCGGTTCAGGTGTCCGCCGATATATGAGACAGATACTGCGCCAATTCCTTTGCAAAAAAAAACAACTGTCCGCGTCTTCAGCCGTGAGCGAGAAATTAGCTCATCGCGGTGGACAACTGAACCGCGCCGTAAGGGAAGAGACTTTTCTTCCCTCTCTGCGCGGTGCAGATGTCCAACGAGAATTGCGAGTTCTTTTTCCTTTCCTTAAAAGAAATTTCAATTTGCTTCGCTTAGGGCCCGGTTCGAGTGTCCACAGATATGCGAGAAAGGTAACCTTTCGTTCCCTTAAAAAGTTTTATATTCATTTTCCTTTCCTTAGGGCGCGGTACGAACGTCCACCAAGATATGTTTCCTTTCCTTAAATTGTCCTGGAAAGTGGTCGCACCGAAGGAAGATGGCGTTCTGTCGATTCCTTGTCAATGCTCTAACACGCTGTTGCGTCCTGCTCTTAAAGGCGAAGCTTAAGCGTCCTCCAATTTTGGGGGGGAAAGGAAATGGCGCAGTATCGGGCTCACATCTTGGCCGACACCTGAGCCGCGCTAGAAGCGAAGGAATAAAGGAGTGCTCCGGAAGAATTTCGGCCACCTGGGTATCTTTAACGTGCACTGATATCGCACAGCACACTGGCGCCTTTGCTTTACGCCTCCATCAAAACGCGGTCGCCGTGGTCGGCTTCGAACTCGGGTACTCCGGGACAGTTGCCGAGCGCTCTAACCACTGAGCCACCGCGGCGGGTAAGCCGCAGCTAACCCAGTGATACGTTAAGCTTTCGCTTTAAAATTAATAGATATAATTATATTTCGATGGAGGTGAAACGCAAAAATGGCCTGGCTTAGCTTATGGTTAAACCTAGGATGCGAAGCATAAGTCGCTTGGCAAGCCGTACCTCTTGTTCTTCTCCCGTTTCCGTGGCTCTTTGTAAATTGAGCTTTGCAGTCTGGCGAGCCGCCTCTCCCTTGCCGACATCTCGCTGCTCAACTGACTCAACGAGTGCGTCGCCTTTTATACAATTGCGTGACGTCAGTATCTCCTAGGGGTAGGAGCGGGAGTTAGGCCGCCGGCGGAGGCTGCGCGTCCGCAAGCGAGCGCACGAGTTGAGCCCCAGCTTTCACAGCTGTTGGGACGTCATATCACGTGGTGCACCGATGTAGGTCAAGTGGTAGCTACGCGGCCGCGCGCGGCGCAGCATGGAAGAGCTCGGTTGTGCGGCTAGTATGCTTCGCATAAAAGGCTCTCATATGCTCACCCGCCGCGGTGGCTCAGTCGCTAGGCGCTCGGCTACTGATCCGATGTACCCGGGTTCGACCTCGACCGCGGTGGCCTCGTTACAATGGAGGTGAAACGCTAAGGCGCGCCCGTGTGCTGCCCGATGTCAGTGCACGTTAAATATCCACGGGTGGTCGAAATCATACCGGAGCCCTCCACTACGGGCACCCCTTTCTTCTTTTGTTCTTTCACTCTCTTCTTTATCTCTTCCCTACGGTGCGGTTCTGGTGTCCAAGGATATATGAGACAGATACTGCGCCCTTTCCTTTCCCGAAAAGCCAAATATTATTATTTTTAGCTCATTTTGGCGTCTATGCACTCACATGCATACTCGACCTCCCGCTTGCGCTTTCGGGTTTGATCGCGCTCCCCGCACAATTCACGGACTCCCGTGCGTGCCTGCACGAAGCAATAAGTCGAGTTCCCAGGGTGGTCTTCGTCGTCTAAACTTTCGGTTTGTTTTGAGGAAAGGAAAGGCGCATAATTGGCTCCGTGGGTCATTGGACACTTTTGAATCTTTGAGGTACGTGGCTGCGGTTTCCACCTATCGCGGTACGCGTAACACAACACGGCAGCCCTGAGTGAAGGGCTTGTTCAAAGCTATGGCAGCCTTCTCTGTAAAATATGTAATTTTATTTAGTTGGGTAAAAAGCATGTGCCATATATTCTAAGCTTCCAGAAATTGTTTTTTTTTAAAGAAAATGACGCTGTAGCTGCGTGACATATCTAGGTTAACACCCATTCTTGAAATATCCCATATACCTTCCAAGCACCCACGAGAAAGAGAGAGAGCAAACTTTTATTAAGCAAACAGAAGGTATGGGCCGGCGCATATAGTGAATGCCGTCATCTTGGTCCGCGTCTCTAGTCCAGGATGCCGCATGAACCCGCTGCCTCGCGAGCGCGGCTTGCGAGGGCAGCTTCCACCGTCGCACTCGAGGAGAAAGCTCTCGCGAGCCTTTTAAGTCGGGGTTGGGTGGGGAGGGAAGTGAGGACTGTGCAAATAGGCCCACGCCAAACCGACAACGTGTGCACAACTTCAGCTCAAATTTGTAAATAACACTTTATCGCCAGAGCCATCATTTAAGGCATCAACATCCAACAATGCAACCTTAAAATGTTCACGTATCTGGAGATTTTGTGCTCTCGTTTATGCGGTCGCTATCAAGGGCGCATTGTCTAGTATTAGCAGTAAGGTTTAAGAAGAACAGATATCGAGAACAATTTCGGGGATAGTTGTGTAATTCTAGTTGGCACAAATCAAGTGCTAGGACTTCGTAATTCTGTTAGTCCAAGTGAGAAGTTACTGCAAGAACGCCGAAAAAAAAAGAATTTTTAGTTCATAGAACTTTACTTGATGTAGGCTTCTTCTGGACTGGAAAGTTTTAACGCGACAGCGTTAAGGGCCCCATGTCGCAGAAAAGTCGATGCCGCCGCCGAGTTCCCGGGTTCGAACCCGACCACGGCGGCTGCGTTTTTATGGAGGAAAAACGCTAAGGCGCCCGTGTGCTGTGCGATGTCAGTGCACGTTAAAGATCCCCAGGTGGTCGAAATTATTCCCGAGCCCTCCACTACGGTACCTCTTCTTCCTTTCTTCTTTCACTCCCTCCTATATCACTTCTCTTACGGCGCGGTTCAGGTGTCCAAAGATATGAGACAGATACTGCGCCATTTCCTTTCCCCAAGAAAACCAATTATTATGGCGTCGGCGGCCGTGAGCAAAAAATCCCAGCATTAATAAATAAATTCGACTAGGAAACTGGTCGAGTCGGGGAATCGAACCGGGGCCTCCGTAGTGCGAGATGAGCACGCTAACCACCCCACCACTGCGCCTCATTTTATTTTGTCTTGATTGCCTGAGTCCGCCACGCCGACTCGATGGTCTGCAATGAACAAAGGCGCATCTAGCGAATACTGTTTTGTCTTAGTAGAGTGCTTTTCCTTTATTTACGGCGCAGTTTGGGTGTCCACCGAGATATATGAGACGGACGTCATTTCCTTTCCTTAAAACCAATTTTATTTTCATTTTTCTTCCTTTACGACGCGGTTCGGGTGTCCACTGAGATATGTTTCCTTTCCTTACTTTGTCCGGGCAAGGCGTCGCGCCAAACGCACGATGGCGTTCCGTAGCTTCCTTCGCAACGCTGCCACATGCTGTCGCGTCCTGCTCTTATTAAAGATGAAGCTTAAGCATCCTCCAATTTTTCAATGACCCACCGAGGATGCCGGATTTTTTTTACGTTTGGACTCTTTAGAGAGTGTCATCACGGCATTTCAATACCTTGCTTCTGAACGCCGCTTTCGCACAGGCTTAATCGGACATTTGGCGCACGGGCACGTTGTTCTCTTAATTTCCAAGGTTCTGAAATGCATCGCCACACGCCAACAAACTGCTTCCTTTCTTCCTGCCCAGCGAACATTTCCAACAAATTGCCCTCGACATCATCGTCCTCCCCACACCTTATGAACTACCTATGTGCCCTCACAATGGTGGACAGTTTTAACAGAAGACCTTAAGCCGTGCTAATCCTAGACATTACAGCAAAAGCTCTGACTCACGCCATTAAAGTCATCTGAATTTACAGGTTTGGCGCCCCACCAGAAGTTATCACCAGTAGAGATCGGCAGTCTGAGACAACATTTTTTATAAAACTCTCGAGGAGACAGCGAGCACCGCATTTTCACAAAATACACCCCACCACACGCAACTAAACGGACATGACCATCGCATCCGTAGGCTACTTAAGGCTGGAGTAATAGCTCAAGGCGAAAGGACACACTGTCTTGATCTCCAACCGCTTGTTGTCTTTGGTCTCCGTTAAGTCTGGAATGAGAATCCACACCGTGCACCCGCGCTACTTTTTAATGGCACCACCCGTCGACGACCGGCCGATCTCGTCGAGCCCTTTCCTCGTTTTTAATATCTATGCACTCGTCGTCATCCATTCAACGCTCAGAACAAAACTTCAACAGTTCTGCATCTTCAATCATTTACACGTGACAAGTGATCGCTGTCTACCACTGGGTCCTCCTTTTGAGCATACACCCAAGCATCTCACCATCCGTGTCGGTGACAAACCAGCAGTCGTGTAAATCGACAGACTGAATGAAGCCTACCTACATCGACAAGACCGACATTCACAGTCCTCATCTTCCACTGTTGCTCACAGCCTCAGCCTACTCCCAGGCGCGACATCAACACTCCCTCCTTCGCAAGAGCATTCACTGGTCATGAGGGTTTCGCTCTGCAGGGCGGAGATGGCGGGGGCGTCCTTGTTGCGGTCGTGCGCCTGGGTGAATCGAGTCGCAGAACGCAGAAAACGTGAGGCACGAGCCTACAGCACAACTTTAAATCCCAGTCGGTTCTATGAAGGTAAACCCTACGTGTAGGCCATCTCTATCATTGTGCACGACATAGCAACGCATTTTCGTGGATAATACACCCTTGGAGGATTGGATAAACTGGGTAAAATTATCTGAACAAAGAAGCACTTACTAGCCAAATGGCACCAGATTTAGTGTGGCCTACACTTGTGATGCCTGCAGCCATAAATTATGCAACCCTCAAGGAAAACATAAGAAAACGTATTTTCTACACTGTACTAAAAAATTCTCGGGGTCTTTAAGGTAGAACAGAATGAAATATATTTCCCACGTATTATTTTTTCTATTTCCTACGTTGCAGACATTTATATGACAAGCTCTTTATGACTCATGGTTCCTTCTTCTATGCAAACTCTTGGGGGAAAATAAGTGGACGGTAAATTTGAGTACTACGTTTGGGGCAGCTTTCTTTGTAGACTCTACTGCACACAAATGGGATTCACTGATCTACCTTGGTGCTTGTCTGAATAAGCCGACAAGCTGCCAAAAATTAGTACAGAATAACTGGTGTATGTCGTTTTCACGGTACACCAATAATGAGGAAGATAGACATGCTTCGCTAGATAGCGTTGAATTTTCTTGCAGCACGCTAGGGTTGCTTGCCATAAATCAAAATCTACATTACCCGCCGCGACGGCTGAGTGGATACGGTACGCGGTTTTTGACCCGTAAGACGCGAGTTCAATCATGGCTTCGGCGCGGTCGTATTTCAATGGAGGCCGAAAGCTAGAGACCGCTGTGCTATGCGATATCAAGGCACGTGAAAGGGCTATTGTGGTCGAAATTTTTCGGAACCCTCCAGGACGGCGTCCCTCATGGCATTAGTCGTTTCGGGATGTTTAACTACAAAAATAGCAAAAGTCTTATTTTATTTTATTTTTTGTTCTAAAGATGATTCAAATAAGAGTAGCGAGGTAATTCATAAACTCGCTACTTTATGCTGAACAGAAGTGACGCCTGCTCAGCGACCCAGGCGCTTTCAAGTCGAACATTTCCTGCGTCACACAAAGCACAAAGCTCCTAACTTGATTAAAAGCCGCCGCGGTGGCTGAGTAGTTATGGCGGTCGGCTGCGGGCAATGTCCGGACCATAGAGTCGTTGCCACTGGCCCGCAGCGAGATGCAATCCCAAATCATGTAGCGCGGTTCAGGTGTCCGCCGAGACACAGATACCGCGCCATTTCCTTTCCCCCAAAACCAATTATTATTATGTAGCGTCCCTGGGCAGCTGCGAACACCGAGTCTGGCCTCGCACACGGATCGAGTCGGAGCTATTATGGACGACCATTAGCAGTAAGCTGAGTTGTCACGCTTTCTAGTTCAATCATTTGCACAGACCGCACCTACAACCGTAAAGGCGAATTAACATGCCGTATCATTCGCTCGTGGGCCAGGCGTAACATAACGTTCCACTTCCCCCGGCGAGGTCCGCGTCCGTACCATGCGCGAACGAAGGCACTGGGCATGCCTAACCTAGTTACAGCCTCTGGCTAAGACCCACCATTCTTAGCGCGTGGCGACGAGCCGATCAAGCTTTCACACAGTCATTCGTTGTGTTACTTTTACCAACGTGATTGGCTACGCGCTAGGCTCACGGAGTGGAAGCAGTGCCTGCATGGTCCGCTGGCCGTCGCTTGAAAGGGCGGTCGCTTGAGTCTGCCATGACCTAAGCACCGCTAGTTACCAACGGCTGACACCTCACTGTCTTTGTCACC
Organism: Amblyomma americanum; assembly: GCA_030143305.2. NCBI lineage: Eukaryota > Metazoa > Arthropoda > Arachnida > Ixodida > Ixodidae > Amblyomma > Amblyomma americanum. The sequence continues at coordinate 29,115 of JARKHS020031777.1, read as the reverse complement.
GTGATGGCATGCAGAGTGCAGTCTTTGCTGTAGAGAGTTGGGTTGCCAAAAAATTCCTGTGGAAGAGCCCGGTACAGTTCACGAACATGCTATCAGCCTGAAGGAATCGCGGAATAAGGAGAGGTTGCAAAACTTAATGCTGACCACCGCTCATCATGACATGATCTAAAGATTATGAGACCACTTTATACCCTTAAAGGGTATGAAGCGGAAGCGACTAGGGACGTGCACACGACTCACACAACGTTCCAGCTCTAGTAAACGGCACAACATTCATAGCGGTACCGCAATTAGCATGCGCATGAGCCACGAAACTTAGCGCTCAACTGGGTGACGTCACGCGAGACGTCATGGAGCCTTCCGGCGCGGGTGGCACGGCGCGCGATCATCGTCAGTGCAACGAAAGGCACTCCTGTGATACTCCATATGGGAGCTCAAGGATTTCCATGCCATTACAAGGGAAGTTCAAAATAACTGAGGCATGACGCCGATGTACCTTCAGCTGCCATTAGTTAGTCTAAATAATATCTGTTAATGAAATCTCTAGATTCCTTTGCACTCATTAACAAATCACTAAACTCGAATTTGCGGACACACACTTCTTGCTGATTAAGTTTATTCGAATTAATTACTGTACCTATAATCTCACGAGTGGCTTCGCTTTATTATACTACACTTATTATTTAGCACATCACTAAACCACACGTTCTTGGACAAACGCGCCACCCGCTGGTTCACATTCTTTACCTTAAATATTATAATTTGTACATCACTTATTACCACCGTAAGAGTAGAATGTGGATCAGCAGAACCTAGGTCGTTTTGTAAAATTTGCAAAGGTTCAGGCCAAGCATTCGGTCCGCGAGCGAGCTTCACACTTTTGGATTGTCTTTGTCTTTCACACATGCAGTTCACCACAGTAAGCGAGCGTGTCTGCTACGGTACACTAAGTCTACAGATTACTTCATTCATCGCCGTATCACTAAGGTTCAATTAATCAATCACCACACACATGCCGTCCCTCTAGTCGGTAGCGCTGTTTCCGCCTCACGTCGGACATCCAATGGACAACGCCAGGTTTTACGCTGTATGGGAGCCTTCAAGCTTTCGATTTAAAAATGGCAGCAGCGCCGAAAGAAGACTGGGCCGCATGGAATGTACTGAGAATAGACTGACCGGCGATTCAACGAAAGTTCTTATTTTTCTTGTTAATAAAGTTTACTCTCCTACACATTCAGGGCCTATACCTTATGGCTGCTGTTAATCAGTAATATTTCATTTATTTCCTATCCTTTTTCTAGCCCTTGTCGCCTTTAAAAACATACAATCTGGTCTGTTGGCCGACTAGTTCCAATACCTCTGGCCTAGAGTAATGCCATCTGGAAAAATATCGACACGTTTTTCGGAAATACAACAGACCTTTAATACCGCATGTGTCCAAACATGAGGTCGTTGTATTTGTGGTCGCGAAAAAATGAGGCATTTTTTCTACAGATTTTATTCTCTGTACACAACGTGAGGCAGCACACTATATCAATTACAGGCTCACTTAACTTCCTGGCCCCTTATTATACGCGAAGACCTGCCGACAAACTGGCAGGTAAATTTCAATGCTAAGCTGAGGGCAGTTTATAGTGTAGACTCTCAGGCATATCAACGGAATTTGTATATTCACTGTGCTGCTTGTCTGGAGGAGCAGGCAAGCTGCGGAAAAATTCAAATATTTGAGTGGATTCAGGAGGTGAAGAAAGATTATGAACGATAATGCATGAAGCTGTAGAGCTTCTAAGCTATCTAAAAGGGTAGTTGGCAACGCAAGTGGCAAAGTGCATGACTCCAGTGTAAGATTTTTTTTTTTCAAGGAAAACGAACACACAGTGCAAATAATGATTAGGTACAGATGGTGTGTTAGATAAAAATTGAAAAAAAGGTCAATAAAAGTGGCAGAATATCGTGCTTACCAATGAATAGCTGTCGTGGATGTTTGATATTAGAAAACTAGGAATGATACATATGAATGATAACTTTCTCTTTACTAAGCCCTTACATGCATCACCCAACCGCTCAAATTTAATAATTTATTTTATTTGCCCAATTTTGGCATAGCATGGGATGCTGAAAAATATTTGCTGAAAATAGGTTAGTGGGAAAAAAGTAATTTGGTTACGCTTTTGGAGCCCAAATTATAAAAATCAGGGACAGATGAAACATGCATGCTCTATGGCCTGGAATAAATACTTTTACTCTGACATCATAAGCAGTCCATATTCTTTCATCGGCACCTATTACATTAAAATTGAAAAGAGCTGCAGGGAGCATGAACACGAGGTCAGTAGTTAAGTTGCAAGAAAATCCGGGCCCAAGCCGGAGAGAGAGAGAGAGAAAATCTTTATTGTTGGAGAGGAACTCGGGGCACGCCCCTGGACTTAACGTAAAAAAGCCGGACTTGACGTGAAAAAACTGTCACCACGTCTGTATTTGCAGTGGTTTGATGTGGTGCAAGAACAAACGGTTCACATCTATCAACGAGGTGGAACCATGTCTTGAATTTCGCAGCGTGGATGGCTGTACAGCATGTGCCGTGAAACGCACGAGCTCTGAAATGAGCTGCGCTTGAACCACAATGAAACGTTGCTTAAATATATTAGCGTTCCGCTGAATTTTGAGAAATTAGGATGCGGCGATTGTTGGGGCCCCATTAGATTGAATGCTTGGACGAGAAATTGTGAGCACTTCGGTCCATGTAACAAGCCTAGATGGGGCACCGTGCTCGGGAACGCTCCACGCAATTTAAGGCCATTAGTGTAACGCTGACGTAAACGGGCGGCGCGACCAGATCATGGAAATTTGAAAGTCCGAATTTTCGGCTGCATATATCGAGCCAAAATCTACGGAAATGCAAACATTCAGCTTTGGGCGCCGCCCACGTTTTGTCTTAATTTAAATGGCAGAGAAGCATTTCCTGTCTGTGATTTTTTCATCCGCCGAAGTTTGTTCTAAGAAGGACTTCAACTAAAGAAACGTTCCGCTTTATTGACTGTTTAAACTTATTATTGGAGGTGAAATACCGCAATCCTAAATAGGTTGTATGTAAAGGGGATTCATTTATTATTTCAAGGAATTCATGACAGTCAGGCATTGTTTAATGGGCGGAAACTAATATCCGGATCCTGCTCGTCGGCTACGAGAGAGGCCTTAGAGTAAACTGCGGAATGAGTTCGATCTTACGGTATTATTTGACATACACTGCATCTGAGCAGCGCACGATAGCCTTGAAATTTCGGCTCTAAAACTTAAGCGTCAGCAGTACGCAGCATTTCACCCAGTCAGCATGGCCCTGTTTATTCCACGCCATAACCTTCATAACTCTTCAGCCACAGTGACTGTTTGTCTAGCAGGCAGCAAGCACTGTTCTTCGATTTTTCCCAATGTCCGCTCAGAATTTTTTCTGTGTGCTAAAATTTAGCTGGTTTTTATCTTTATAGCCATTCAACCGTTAAGTTATTGGTTATCTTTCTATAGGGATAAGCGAATTCGCTCCTCCAGTTTTGTTGTTTTTTAACTGGTTATTGGGCCGCCGCGATGGCGACAGCGGCTATGTTGCTCGACTGCTGTCCCGAAAGACGCGGCTTTGATACCGGCCACGTCATCGCATTTCGATAGAGGTGAAATGCTAGAGACCCGTGTGCCGTGCGATGTAAGTGCATGTTAAGGAACTCCAGGTGGTCGGAAATCTCTCGGAGCCCTCCACCACGTCGGCCCGCATAGACTGACTCACTTTGGGACGTTGAAGAGAAGTTTATTGACCACGGGCCTGGAAGGGACTGGTATCCCTCGCAAAAACATAGGCACAGAACGGCGAGTAATGTCGCCCAACATAAACTAATGACATGGTTTAGCGGCAATCTACTTATGCAAAAATGCACGTTGGCATGAAATGCACAAATACAAAAGGCATAAAAGTCCAAAAGAGTTCAAAAGAGGGTCCATACGTGCGGGGGGGGGGGGGGGGGGAGGGAAGCACGCGGGGCATGCACGCACAACACACCGCGCACAATCGCCGCACACAAGGAGCGCACAGCACACTCTGTATGGCAGGAGCTGCACGGTGACGCGGCCCCTGCTTGTGTGGATGAACCGGGGGCTCCACCGGCGTAGGAATTCTTCCTCGTCGAGGGTGACCCAGTCTAAGCACGCCTGTTCGAAGAGGCGCGTTCTCACCCTCAGCAACAATGTGAACATGGCCCGCTGCGGTCGACCCTGCAAGGAAGCCACGCATCTCTGCCGCCACAAAACAAACGCACCCACACAGAGCAGAAGCCGCACAAATGACTCGCGTGGCCGGGTGCGGGAGTTCAGGGAAACAAAAAACATACGTGACATGAGCCGCCAAAACGTTCTAGCCACCACGCAGTCATACATGGCATGCTGCAGGGTTTCAGTGTCGCCACACTGAGGACACTGCGAAGAAGGGGCGATGCCCCACGCTGCTACACGGACTCCCGTGGGCAAGACCCTCCAGCCTCGCAGCCAGCCGAAGTCACGAACGTCTGGTGGAAGAGTGCCAGACGTCAAATCTCGCCACCGCACCCGCCTGCTCCGTGCGAGCTGTTCTGGAGTAGCCTCCTGGATAGCAAGGAGTTCGCAAACACGGGAGGCCTGTGTCTTAGTAACGTCGACCTCGGGCAGAGCGGCTGTGAGAGACCCGGCCGCCCGACAGACATACCTTAAAAACCTCGGTGGCTGTTCGGCTGAAGGACCTGTTACCGGACCAAAAAAGAGGCGCCGCGACGTCCCAAGAAGGTAGGCGAGAAGTCCCCTCCCCGGGTAGTCGGTGACGTTGACCAGGTCGCGGACGCCTCGGACAGCTAGAACACTGCACATGGTGCGTAAATCGGGCAAGCTGAACCCGCCCATGCGTGTGGGAAGGCGGAGGAGCGCGCGAGCGACGGTCTCAGTCTTTCCAGCCCAGAAAAAAGCGCCACAAATTGTGGCCAAACGACGCATGAATGTGCGCGGCGGACAAGCGACGCGAGCTGCGTAGAAGAGTGGCGCGCACACAGATGATCTGATTACAAAAGCGCGCTCAGATAGCGACAAGTGAAAACGCGCTGCGATCGTTCTTAACTGCGACCACGACTCGCGAGCTACCTCTCCTGAGGAGAGGAACACGACGCCAAGGACCTTGACCGCCGAGACCCACTCAACGTCGCCCAGCAGGTCTGACGTAAAAGCGCCAAAGCGCAGAGCTTTGCTCTTGCCCCTGTTAAGCAGGGCGCCGGACAGCTCGCTGTAACACGTAAAAAGCCGTAAGAACGCTGCATAGCTGTCCTCGTCTCGCAAAAACAGGGACACGTCGTCAGCGTACGCGGACACCTTCACCTGACCTTGGCCAGGCAAAGGGAACCCGCGCACCGATGGACACTCAGTTACGCGCCGCAGGAGTGGGTCTAAACACAACACGAATAGCAAAGGCGACATGGGACAACCCTGTCGTATGCCGCGCTCGATATTGATTGAAGTGGTCGCTCAACGAACCGTTAAAAAACAATCGAGCTGTAAGGCCGGAGTACAACTGTGCTAACCGCGCCACGAACTCGGACGGAAAGCCGAAAGCCCCGAGAACTCCAAAAAGGTAGCGGTGCTCAACTCGGTCGAAGGCTTTAGCCTGATCAAGTGAGACGAAACAACCCGGTATTCCCGTTCTCGAGGTGAACGTGAACAAGTCACGCGTTAGTGCGAGAGACGAGAACACCGATCGTCCGGGCACACCATGTCTGTGCAGGGCGTATGAGCTCCGCTAAAACCGTACTCAACCTTTTAGCCAGCAGTGACGCCACAATCTTGTAATCTGCATTAAGCAGTGTGATCGGGCGCCACGCCTGCGGGTCAGATGGGCTCCCGCCAGGCTTAAGGATGAGCACAATACGGCTCTCTCTGAAGGCCTCCGGCCTCTCGCCGGCCCTGACGAAGGCGTTCACCATCTGGAGAAGGTGTTTCTCCAGAGCGGTGTAAAACCGCGCATAAAAGCTAATGGGAATGCCGTGAGGGCCTGGAGCTGAGGCAGCGTTCATGCCTTTAACTGTGGCAAAGAGTTCCTCTGAGCTCACCGGAGCGCCGAGCTGTGTGCAGACATCGCTCGGCACCTGCGGCAGATGGCCGAGAAAACTGCTTAAAGCGACCGTGAAGGAGGCGGCGTCCCACCGTCCGGCCTCAGAAACAAACAGCTGTGAGAAGTGATGCTGAAAAACGGCAGAGATGACAGCCGCGCTGCTGCTCCTGGAACCGTCCGGCAAAACGACCTCCTCCACGCGAACCTGACGTGTCACGTCAAGACTACCTGTGCGCACCTGCCGCAGCACTGTTGGATCAGACACAGGTCTACCCTGCACTAGTGCCTGACTTGCCGCTCGCGAGGACTGGCGTAGAAGCATGTGATAGCGCGCTTTTAAAAGGGCGAGGTAATCGCGCATGGCAAAGGTAAGCGGCGCGCCGCGCAAGGGTTGTGCTTATCTCCTCCGAGATACGCCTCCTGCGCTGGCGCCCTTCGCTAACTAAAAGCGCCCGCCATGTCGATTTGAGGTCATCCCAGGTGTTGGCACTTGCAATGTCTCCAACCGGGCCTTCCAATGCCTGTTCAATAGAGGTCACGCTCGACCAATCTGTCAGCAGACATGGATCCATACGCCACGCGTCGACACGGGGGGCGCCACCGCCCGTGTCCAGTACTGCTGACAGAGGTCGATGGTCGCTAATACGTGGGGTGCCCGGGGGAAACGCGAGCACGTCACACGATACCACACAACAATCCAACTCGCGAGGAAACAGGAATTTGTCGAGACGACTAGCTGACCTGCCCCTCTCCCAGGTAGCACCAAAACTTTCACCATGTAGTTGTACCCACGCGTCGGTCAAAGAAAATTGAGTACGAATATCCCGCAGTGACCGTGCCCCGGCGTAGGGTCGCCCCTGGCCTGGACCGCGAACATCACGAACGGGATCTAAAACACAATTGAAATCGCCAACAAGAAAACAAGGATAACAGTCCAACAAAAAAGAATCTAACAAATTAAACAAACCAGACGAATCAGAACGGCGGGCTGGTGCATAGACCACTACCGCCCTGACACGCCTGCTACCCAAATAAAAATCCACCGCAAGTTTGCGACCGTCAATGCCGTAAATGCATTGCGCGCCAGAGCGAAAAGAGCTGTTAACAAAAACCACACCAACACCGCACGAAACAGAAGTAGTTAACGAAAAAAAAGCATGAACACAAAACCTGGACTTAAAATCGGAGACCTCGCGTGGGTAACGTAGGTTAGTTTCCTGTAAAAACAGGATGTCGACGCCCTGCGCTCAGGTGAAGCGCATCACCTCTCTCTGCTTGTCCGGCGACCTAAATCCTTGAACATTCAGGGAGAGAAGGTGCACTAACGCCATGATGGTGATACAGAGCGTCGACGGTGACAGTACTCCTTTAGGGAGCCCCGCCAAGAGCGGAGCTTGGGGCAGACTTTTTTGCCTGGGGCGAGACAGCGCCATCGGAATTATCATCCGCGTCCCTCGCGTGCTTCCCCGCTAGCTTTCCTGTGTCCATTTCGGCCACTGCTTGCAGATCAAGCGGCTGACTGACCGTCACGTGGTGACTCAGCGTTCCACTCGACGCCGCCGAAGTAGCGACCGGTGTTGGCGACAAGCCACCACCAGCTGGTTGCGTCTCCTCTCCCTTGGGCTGAGGGCGGGGCACTTGACAGGGCAGGGCTTGGTGTACCGAGGTGGAGAGGTCTTGGCGCTGCTCGCAGGTCAGGTCCCCCGTCAGGCACAACACTGCACCGCTCACGGACGGCCCGTCCTGATCCGTCTCGGATGAGGTGGACTCAGAGTCCTGGCTCGAGTCGTCCTCCGAGCCGAAAGGTGCGAGCGGCTCCGGCAAGAAGGCGCCCGTTGCATCAGAGATGGCGGCCGGGGACGAAGGGGAGTGAAAGGAGAAAAGCTCCGAGAAGCTCTCTGGCTGCGCGTCAACGGTGGGGTCCACGCTGGGGTGGCACATGGGGGTGGCAGCCGGGGGGTTCGCACTCTGCTCCTCTCGGGGGGAGGCGTCCGGGGGGTTCTCAGTTTGATCCTCTCTGGGGGTGGCGAGCGGAGGGTACGCGGCCTGGTCCTCCCCGGGGGTGTCGACGGGGGAGCCTGCGGCCTGGCCCTCCCGAGGGGTGTCAGCCGGCCATTGCTCGGCGGGGCGTCGCAAGGTGTCATCTCCAGGTCCCTTGGGCGGCCCCGGTCGGGGAGCCCCGGGTCCCCTGGCGGCGGCCGCATCCGCGTACGAACGCGGCCGCGGGCAATCCGCCGCCGCGTGCGGCCCGCCACACCGCCTGCACATCGCCCGACACCCGACCATGTCGTGGCCGAAGGCCTCGCAACGCGAGCACCGCGGCGTGCGGCATGCTGCGCCGACGTGGCCCTCCTGCGCACAGCGAGAACAAACTTTGCGGACGCCTCTATAATCGCACATGGCGCGGTGCCCTAGGACAGAGATGAAGTTGGGTACGGGCTTCTGCATTTCCATCCGGACCAGCAGCTGACCGTTGTCGACATGCCGCCGGCCCTTCAGGGTAGGGTGGGTGATCTCAAGCACTTTCCCGTAAGGGCTGAGTGCCGAGGCGAGCTAGGCGTCACCTACGAAGAGCGGCAGCCTGAACACCATGACGTTCACGACCGCAGGACCCACGCAGGAGACCGGGACTGAGGTGCCGTTCACAAGGAAGGCACCCGCTGCGAGAAGCTTGTGAGCCGCCGCAGCAGAGACTACGGCGACGCAGAACTTGTAACCGCCCTGGTGCTGGAGCGACTCCAGCCCCTTCGGGCCGACAACAGCTTCGATGCCGTCGACTACGTCGTCGGCCGAGGCCTCGGTCGTTAACGAGAAGTTGAAGCAGTGCGCCTTCGGGGGAGGCGCGCGGAAAGTTGGTCCGCCAGCGGGACCGGTAGAAACCATGCTTGAGCCGGGCCTGGGACCTGGATCAGCAGATGGGCAGCGCGTAGAGGGTGGGGGGCCACGGTCAGCACCTCCACGAAGCTCCGGGGTAGGCTGGGCGGCCGGGATTTCCGGGAGACCGGCCAAAAGCCCGGCGCCGGGACGACGATTCTCCAGGGGGATGGGGGCCTCCTTCCGGGAGCGGGGCTACAGACCGCTACGCTCCAGGCGCGTGGGTTTGCCTCTCCGAAAACCAGCAGCCTGACGGCTCTGATCTTAGCCAAAAGGCCGAGAAACCCAGGATAAGTACTACGTAATAGGCCTTTGGGACGTTAAACCACACAAAAAGTCTTGATTCTTTTGCCACCGTAGTGGCTTAGTGGTTATGGCGATCGGCTGCTAGCCCGAAAGACACGGGTTCTCGGCTGCAGTGGCCGAATATCGATGGAGGTGAAATTCTAGAGCCTCGTGTACTGTGCGATGTCACTGCACGTTAAGGAACCCCAGGGGGTCGAAACTTCCGGAGTCCTTCACTACGGCGTCCCTCAGCCTTGATCGCTTTGGGACACTAAACCCCCATAAACCAAAGCTGATTATTGCGTTGCACTGCTTTCGTCACTTTTGTTCCTTATACGTAGTATATATTAAAAATTGTTCCCGGTTTAAGCAACATTGTGCTGGCCTTGATCCATCCCCATAATTTCGGCGGTTCACATGTGGCTGCAGTGGCAGTAAGCGAAGCATGAACTGAAAGCGAGGAGAAAACAATGTGAACCGCGCACAAGTAACGTAAAAGTAAGCGCCGGGGTCTGTGTTGCGAATGTTCTGTTGCACAACCTTTCTCACTTCAACCACTAGAAAGTACTGATGGGTCATCGTTCGCACTTATTAATTCATATGCACAGGTAGATGCTATATGAGAGGGAACACGGGAGCGTGTGGCCGCCGCATTTCGCGATGTATGAATGCGAGAGCCAGAAAAAAAAGGCGGCAAAGGCGCACGATCAGCAAGCATAGCCGGCTCCTCTTTCAGCGCATGCGGCGCCGCATTGTGCAGCGCACAGGCCACGCTCTACGTGTCCCATCTCATATTGCTTCTAGCTGTACACAACCTGTCTCCTGATCGCAGCGTTCAGTACTTAGGATGATTTCAGCAGGCACACTTCTAGGAAGCGCCGCGCGACGTTGTGGCTTTCTTGCGGTTTTTACTGGTTTGCTTAAGGCAAAAGGGGATGACGCAGCATATTTATATAAAAAAAACGATCCCTCTTGCTAAATTGTTAACCAAGTCACATCAATTAAAATATCTGCAGCGCACTGTCGTGTAGTATGTCAAGTTGAAGAGCTTTCCTTGCCGCACCCTATTGCGAATATACATTTCTTATACTTGTCGCGTTCGCCTAGAAAACGAGTGGTACGATAACGAGGAAGAACAAATAAGAGACTGTAACAAGCCTAGTGGCGTTTTTGGGTTGGCGGTTACACTCACAGCTGAAAAACACCACCGTGAATGCAAAGTGGATTAAATAAATTCATCACATTGAAAAAATTGACCTGAAGTTCAATGAACGAGTTGAAATTTTTTACTTTGTTTCCAGTCCCATCAGTGCTCCTGCCCTTCTTTCAGAGCGGAACACGACAATTCGACTGCATAGCGAGAGCTATTGAACCGCTTCGGCCGATTACTGAAGTACAGACACTGCCGAATAGCCATTGTAACTATGCCAAACGGTTCAAGCCGAGCACAGCGTGGACTAAGTACATAATACTTTCCGATATTTTCTAATGTTATAACTTTATTTTTTACTCCGTTATGCGTGTCTGAGCTGAATATTGTCTTGAAATAATTGGCGCTAGGAGCGGTGCGGTTCCTAACATGATCTAACCAGGAGGACAAGACGCAATACACTAACTCACAAAAGAGCAGTTTGTAGGAATTACGAAATTGGTAAGGCCCACGAAAATAGAGTGAATCGGGTGACTTTTACTCGCCGGTGTTAAAAAACATTGTGGCTTGAACTCGCCTCTTAGGCGACGCCTCTTGTAAAAAAGCAGGATGAAGCAACCGTTGAAGTTGTCATCATACAATACCTTGAAAGAATGTATGAAAAAATGTATTTCTCCACCTACATTGCCCGTAAGAAAAGAAAAGACTAATCACTCCGCGTTTTTCACATAACCTTGCTTACGCTATCTTTGAGAGGTTTGCAAAACATCAAGGCCAATAATTATCGTTTACGTTTTACTATTAAGCAAACAGTCTGCCCCTAAGAAAGCAGCTGGTCAAATCCAAAACCAGCTTAACCTCTTATCAGTAATAGAATACGAAAATATGAAGCGCGTCATTTCTGAAACTGCGCAAAAACTAACTTCAACAAGCATCGTTGAAGATGAACCACAAGCGCGCGCGGATTGTTATCGAACTTTAAAGAAGCCCGGTGGCCTAAATCAATGAGCAGCCGCCAATACAGGGTGTGCCTCATATCTCACGATCAGCTTCGCGTAGAATCACCCAATTTACAGTATACTCTCGAAACTTGAATTATTATCTGAATTATTATCCAGCGTTTCTCACGGGCTTACACGGCTTTTTTATTTTCCTTAAGCTCTGTTCTCTCTCACATTCATTCTTTTTCAGAGAGAGATAGAATAAACATTATTAACATAGAGTAATTACTGGGGTGGTTCACTCCAGGTCCGGGAAACCTTTGGTGAATACGGCACTCCAGGCCTGACCGATCAGCTGGCGCTGAAGGAGGAGCTCAGTGTGGGCCAGCTTCGCCTCCCACTGCTCACGGCTGAGTTCCTGCAAACTGTACGCTTTACGTTGATCGGGGCAGTTCGAAACCATGTGGAGGATGTTTGAGATCTCTCCGCAGGTCGGGCATGCCTTTGTTGAGTGCTGCACGAGCCAAATCTTGTTTTGTCGAGCTAAGTTTGGTAGTGTGCGGGCTTGCATGCTTGCATGTTCTTTTGCAAGCCGAACGACATGTGCTAGCTATCGAAAGCTTGTTCTCTGCTCATTATGTCCCGGCCCAAAGCTACACACAAGTCCCGCCTCATGCTCCCGGCTTAGCTCTGGAAGATGCATTCTGTCCTGGTGGCTCGACCCCCCCCCCCCCCCTCATAACAAGAGTGCAACACGCACCGAATTATGCTAAAACATGGTTAACTTAACAGCGAAACAGTGGCACGGAATATTTTGCGACACCAGGTAATGGAGATGCGGCCCTCTACTGGAAGTTGTCCGTAGGACCGTGTCGAATCAGGCCCTCAACATTGCAGTGACACAAAAGTGAAGCAAGCCAGTCAACGAAACAAACTGGCGATGCATTATACAGCCCGAAAACAACACTACAGCCAAATGGTATTCGATAAGAACAGCCGCGATCGCTAAGCAGTCATCGCCACCCAGCGAGAAGCGGTGACATTATTGCAAGATCGGTCCGGCCCAGCCGGCGAAGCATACTAGGTAGCATAGCCCGAAACCGAACGCCTCGCGACACAAATCGAGCGACTCATAATTTTCATAACTTTGCACGGTCTAGGGGGCCAAACTCTCGGTTCTAATTCTTCTCTCACAAATTATATTTAAATTGAGTGCGCCCTCACAGAAGCAGGACTCTCATACATGACACGAAAGAAGGAGAACGTGCTGAAAGCAATGGGCGATTGTTGAGCATAAAGTGGACAAAACTCAAGGCAGTGAACCATTTCTAAGAAACATCCGGCTCAGGTAAGAATATCCTATATAATCGAAAAGGTTCAAGGAGCAAGTTTCCAGTATCACTAATGTTGGCGGACACTGGAGAGCCGGCGATATGTCTTGCAGTAGGCTGCTTAAATAATTTCTGGTAACTAACTTTTTAACAGTAACAGAAGCTGAACCGTGCGAAAATACATGCGCTTTCGAAAGCATGCAGGCAAAGCAACCCCTCCAGTGGATGTAACGTCGAAATGGCCAAAATTTGTCGAGCCACGATGCCAAGGGTAATCGCGTTTTCGAAATTCTAAACACTGATATGGCTATTACTAACTAAAGGCTACAAATCTCAGATTGCAACTAGGCGCGTAACTCTACTATTTAAAAAGTTCATTATTAAAGTTAGCTAACTTACTACTTAAGACAACCCAGCTGTTTTCTAGTGTCCGCAAACTCTGGTAATATAATGCTTCAAAAGCCGTATTTCTGCCCCAAAAACCCTATGTATGAAATTTTTTAAAGTGTTCGCAGTAACATCCGATATCTTTCCAGCCACCTGTGCCATTCCAGTATTAAAATAATGAAGCTGTTTTAACCCTTGTGAAAAAACCCGTTGGAGCATGATGCGAGAACTCATTGACTCCATGTTTGTTTTCGTTATTTCCCAGCGCGCTCCCAAAATTTTTACGCCATAGCGCATGCAGCTCGTTCGGGCGGCGTAGTAGCAGTCGGCATTGCGTGTCGGAAATAATCGAGGGCTCCATAAAGTAAATTGTATCATAGTAATCTGTGGTTCCAATCATTGATGATTGATTGGTCTGTGAGAGGCAATGGCGACTTAACAAAGTAATTGTAAATAATTAATTATTCGAAATAAAAACGTCGGAAAACGGGGTTCAAAGCTGTGCAAATGCTCAGAATGAAAAGACCAAGCTAGATGGTGCTAATTAGGAAAATCTAGAGTGCGTAATTGATCATATAAATGAAACAATGGAATAAAATTAAAAATGTATTTAAAGGTGTAAAACTGCTCAGAATGGGCATCCTAAACCTGTACGCTATCGCGTCACAGCACAAAGGCGGAGCTTAAGTGTCCTGCCCAATCTTGCAGAGGTGGAGGCCCAGCCTTTGCGGGCCTTGTGCATTAGGGGCTTGCTGACACACTGGCACCACCGGAAAGGGCAGCCTTCGAGCTCAAGAACAAACCGGAAAATGAATAAACTCGAAGGTCAACAGCATTCTTCAAAAGGGGCAGTGTTAGCTCTAGTGAATACTTCGTTTACGCGCAAAACTTAGCTCGTCTCCATCTGAATGTCCATACGGCGCTATGAGCCGAAAACATGGATGATGATGATCATGACGATGTGCTCAAGCTGAATCGCATGCGCCCACGGCGGGGGATGGCCAGGGTGCATTGCAGACACAAACGCAAAACCTGGATATCCTGCTGCCAAGATTTTCCTTTTCCTTACCACGGCGGGAGCCCTGGCGGCGATCTCGACCCGCGTTGTGGCTTAACTGAGGCCCGTTGCACTTCTGGTAATTGAATCGGTTGTTATCGCGGAAAACCGCAGCTCAAGCCAAGGCAAGACCGAAGTCAAAGCCAACGAATACGAGCAGTAATACAATACACAAAAATAAGAGAACTAGTAAAGCGAACAATACGAAAATGAAACATCAGTCAATAAATGAAAGTTATTGACAAAAGTATTCTTCGTAAGTGATTTATTAAAATAATAATACAATAGGAAGGAAACGATTTTTGCTAGCCCCGGCATCTTTCATCATAGACAAGAGCATCTCTTCAGAAAAAGAGAATGAAAAGAAAGAGAGGGAAAAGAAGTGAATCAAGAAGAAAGCGAAGATGGATACAGAAGGTCTGATGAGTAAATAGCAAAGCCAAGAGATTAACGAGAACCAGGAAGGTAAAGACGATGGGGTAGCGGCGAGAGAGAAGAAAAATCCGGCATATGAGACACAAAAAAGAAGATAGAAGCAACAGAGACGCGAACGAAGACGTGGAGAGCACTGAAAAAATAAAATACACAAAAGGTAGTGGATAATGATAATTTCGTTCTGGGGGAAAGTAAATGGCGCAGTATCCGTCTCATATATTGTTGGACACCTGAACAGCGCCGCAAGGGAAAGGATGAAGAAGGGAGTGAAAGAAGAAAGTTAGAAGGAGGTGCCGTAGCGCTCTGTTGTTGCCTTGAGGCGATCCCGCTCCTCGGTTTTTTTTTTTAAACGTTCACTACACTAAGTCAACGACGCGCTGCGCGCGAGCCGGCTTATGTTGGAGCAGGAGTGACGTCACGCACGGCGCAGGTGGCCGCCGCCGACTCCGTCGCCTGACCTTTCGTTTCTCTCTTTCTCTCGCTCCCTAGTCACTACTGCGCATGCGCCACAAGTAGCACCGAGCCACAGGTGTTCCGCCGCTGGCGCAGCGCCTTTCCTCAAAATTCAAACTTTCAGTTTTCTCTTTTTTCTTTTCCTCCCTCTTTTACCCCTTCTTTTACGGCGTGATTAAGGCGCCCGTGTGCTGTGCGATGTTAGTGCACGTTGAAGATCCCCAGGTGGTCGAAATTATTCCGGAGACCCTCCACTACGGTCACCTCTTTCTTTCTCCTTTCACACCCTCCTTTATCCCTTCCCTTACGGCGCGGTTCAGGTGTCGAGCGATATATGAGACAGATACTGCGCCATTTCCTTTCTCCAAAAACCAATTATAAATAAGATTCGGGTGTCACGCGAGAAATGTGATACTGTTACTGTGCCATTTACTTTCTTCAAAATCTAAACAAAAGTGAGCCGACGGCGTTCATAGAGTTCATTGGGGTTGACAACTTTGCAAAGGCCGTTCATTTTCACGAAAGGAAAGGCGCACAACCGGCTCCGTGGGTCAGTGGAGACCTCAATCTCGCTTTCGCTTTCTATATCCTGGATTAGCTTGGCTAATTCACATTAATTTTTTTTCTCGGGCCGGCTCCCCGCGCCTGCTCGGTGGGTGGTAGGGGACAGCGCGTTTTCTTTTCCCCTGTTTTTTCTCTCTTTTCCACTTTTTTCTTTTGTGGCCGCCGCGGTGGCTCAGTGTCTATGGCGCTCGGCTGCTGGCCCGAAAGACGCGGGTTCGATTCCGGCCGCGGCGGTCGAATTTCGATGGAGGCGAAATTCTAGAGGCCCGTGTACTGTGCGATGTCAGTGCACGTTAAAGAACCACAGGTGGTCGAAATTTCCGGAGCCCTTCATTACGGCGTCTCTGATAGCCTGAGTTGCTTTGGGACGTTAAACCCCAATAAACTAAACCAAACCAACTTTTTTCTTTTGTTCCCACCTTCTTTCCAGCATCCGTTTGATTGTTGTTTTGTTCATGTGTCGTACATGTGTTCCAATGCCAAGGAAGATCGCTGTAACCTCAGTCTTGAGAAAGGACCGTCTCTGTCCGAAACGTGGGCTCAAAATAAATCAATGGCTAAATAAAGCGTTTCTCAACTTTGCATTTTACCTCTAGCAACCAAATACGCATATATTTCTATCAGTTTTATATATATATATATATATATATATATATATATATATGTGTGTGTGTGTGTGTGTGTGTGTGTGTGTGTGTGTGTGTGTGTGTGTGTGTGTGTGTGTGTGTGTGGTGTGTGTGTGTGTGTGTGTGTGTGTGTGTGTGTGTGTGTGTGTGTGTGTGTGTGTGTGTGTGTGTGTGTGTGTGTTACGAACGTAGGTTGTGTTGGCTCCGCTGAATAAAGATTTAAGAGAAGTGGGCACTTCTACAAAGGCACATTTATTTATCAACGTTTCGACCACGGTGCGGTCTTCTTCAGGACTGTAGTAGTGCCCACTTCTCTTAAATATATATATATATATATATATATATATATATTATATATATCCCTTCCACAGAGCGCGTCCACCGATATAAGCTAAACAGCTACAGCGCCATTTTCGTTCCTCAAAACTAATTGGTAAATGGGTGAATAGGTTTTTAAGGGAATCGAAATGGTGCATTATCTGTCTCAAATACCGGCGGAAACCTGACCCGCGCCGTAAGGGAAGGAATAAATGAGGGAGTGAAAGAAGAAAGGAAGGAAAGGTGCCGTAGTGGAGGGCTCCGGAATAATTTCGACCACCTGTGGATCTTTAACGCTGCACTGACGTCGCACAGCACACGGGCGCCTTAGCGTTTCGCCTCCATAAAAACGCAGTCGCCGCGGTCGGGTTGAAGCCCGGGTACTCCGGTTCAGTAGCCGAGCGTCCTAAGCACGGAGCCACCCTGGCCGGTAGTTTTCGAAACCAATCTTCAATTTTCTTCGAAAGGTGGTGGTGTAAACTTTATTACATACAGGGGAGTTTAGGACGGACAGGTCCTTGGGCCCCCGCACGGCCCCACTGCACTGAAACGTTAATGTCCCGGAGGCTCATGACGCTGGCAGCCCGGCCCGTGGCGATGGCTTGCTTGGCCGGGACCTCGGAGCGCAGTAGGGTCTTCCAAGCCTCCCAAGTGGTAAGGTGCTCCAGGCCCCGCGGGGGAGGATCCGCCGGGCAGAGGAAAAGGATATGATCGAGAGTGGCTTGAGGTGTGGCAGAGGGTACAGGAGGGGCTTGTGTGGACTTCGTGATAGCGCGAGGGTATATAAGGTGAGGGTAAGGTGCGTGTTTGGAGCCGCCTCCAAAGTGTCTAATGATAATTGTCGAGGAAGGGATGGGGTGGGGGGCACAGCCGACGCTCGGCTTTGCAGGCCTGCGTCAGTTCACTGAAGGAATGCATGCGCTCCCGTGAGAACCCCAGATCGGAGGCCGCCGGTGCCCGGTTGAGAGAACCTCGGGCTAAAGCGTTGGCAGTCTCGTTTCCGGCATTACCGGAGTGGGCAGGCACCCATATGAGCTCCATGTGGCGGAGCGGGTTCAATATGCGAAATGCAGGGACGTGAACTCTCCCGCGGGCGAAATTTAGTATGGCAGTTTTGGAGTCCGATAGTAAATACCGGGCCTCCGTGCGCAGGATGGCTAGGGCAATAGCAGCCTCTTCAGCCTCCTCCGAAGTGGCAGTGGGGGATATGTGAAGGGTAGCAATCGGTTGTAGGGAGGGGTTCGTGATGGCTGCAATCGCGTCCTCGCCTGTGCATGCGGCATCCACCCAAACAGCATCCGGTTCCGTGCCATAGTTTTTGTGGAGCGCCCCCGCGCGAGCTATGCGGCGGGGTTCGTGGTAGGTGGGGTGCATGTTTTGAGGGAGAGGTTTAATAAGTAGTTCGTGGTGAATGTGGTGGGGGTCCGGGAGCTGTGTGGGATCCGTGGCTGCGAAAGGAAATGAAAGGGGCATAACTTGCTCTGTTTGACAGTGGAGGCCTCAGTCGCGCTCTAACCTTCTTTTCGGTAGTGGCTGATGTGCGCTGCATGCATTGGACTTAACATCGTTGTAGCAGCATTGCGGCAGAAGCTATAGACCGTCGGCGTGCATGGTGTTCATTGCTGTTGGGATTGACAATGTTCTAGACTTCGATTATTTTGAGGGAAGGATAGCACACAACTGGCTCCATGGTACAGTGTACACCTCAATGAGGTATAGGTTCGTCCACGTTTAGAATGTCGCTCCGTGCTGCCTACGCTCCGAGGGGTGCGTCTGCCGGGCGCTGGAGAAACTATTGCGCAGGAGCAGTGAGCCGCAGGCGGGGCTTCGCGCGTCGTCTGCTGCAGTGCGCTCTGTACTGCAGTGAAATTGGCTTCAATTTTTCACTTCGCCCGCATAATGCCGACCGCAGAAATGTTTCAGAATAAACCAAAGACTACTGAGAAGCCCATCAGCCGCTTTTATCCCGTTGCAGCAACAGTAGCAATGCATTGACTATTACGTGGCACGCATTTTCTGCCCAATGTCCTTATTTGTAGGTTTAAAATTAATCAGGAAGTAGAACACATTGCTACTGTTTCTGCAACGAGATAAAAGCAGCTGATAGGCTTCTTAGCAGTATTTTGTTTAGTCAGAAACGTTTCTCCAATCGGCGTTTTGCGGACGCAGTGCAAAATTGAAACCCAATTCACTGTAGAAGAACTGAGGATTGGGCGAGTTGGTTGTGATCCATTGCATTAAGAACCAGCGCTAAAAACACACACAGAAGACGAGACGAGACACGATAACACACAGCGCCTTCGTGTGTCTCGTCTCATGCTCTGTGTGTGTTTTTAGCTCTGGTTCTTAATGAAATGGATCCCAATTGACTGGAATGCAGAGCGCACTGTACCAGATGACGCGCGAAGCCGTGCCTGCCGTTCTCACTGCTCCTGCGTAATAGTGTCTACGGCGCACTCCAGAGGCGACCTGCGGAACGTCATTCGAAAAGTGGACGGGAAGCACACATTATACCTTGCCGAGACGATTAGTAACTGAAACCAACTGGTGCCTTGTTTAAGAGAATTTTATTTTTCCGAAAATATCTACAGTGCTAAGGACTCTTTGCACAGGGGATCTGGTTTTCAAGAACATCACAATGAGTCATCATTGTACAGGTATCACATATATCCAAATGACATTTCAGTGGACAATTCGTGGTTTCTACACGAGCCGGCTTAAAGCAGCTTGATTATGAACTTAGTTTAATGCAAGGAAGGAATAGATGAGCAACACTCGCCAAACCTCCTAATACGGAAGGATGGGCGTGGACACACCTCTGTCGCTAACAACAATGAACCTTGTTGACCAGCGGAAGAGCAAGGCCTCCTCACCCAACACGACGAGCTCTTCATTCAAGTGTTTCAGCATTAAAGTTCTAAGGCGGTAGAGTAAAGGGAACAATGCTTTCTGCGGGCGTCCCCGCAAGACAGCAAGTCCCCTCCTTTTCCTGAGTACGTGAGAACCCACACATATTATTAATTCGCCGGCGCGGTGGCTGAGTGGTTATGGCGCTCGGCTGCTGGCCCGAAAGACGCGTGTTCGATCCCAGCCGCGGTGGTCGAATTTCGATGGAGGTGAAATTCTAGAGGCCCGTGTACTGTGCGATGTTTCCGAAATTTCCGGAGCCCTTCACAACGGCGTTCCTCATAGCCTGACTCGCTTTGGGACGTTAAACCCCATAAATCATAAACATTATTAATTCAACAAAGAAATCGCGACTGCGACTCTGCCACCGCATGCGCACCTGGAACATGTGCGCTACCAAGCGCCAGAAAGTGCGCGCGACTGGGCATTCAAAAACGGCATGGTTCAGAGTTTCAGTTCGACCGCATTGCGGACATGAGACGGAGGGCGCAACGCCCCACGTCGCAATGCGTTCAGCTGTGAGTAACGCTTCCCATTCGCGAAGCCAGGTAAATTTGCATACATCAGCGGGGAGAGAGGCAGAGATTCTTTGCTTCCGCCTTTTGCGCATTTTCGTGCGCTGGTCTACATTCAGGGTGCGGAACGCCACACATTCGCAAGTTTCACTCGCGGACAATTCTTTCAAATCAAAATCAGGAAGTGCATCTTCAAGAAAATGTAACCAACTGCTGCCTTCTGATCGCACACAGAACGACCACTTATCGTTACCACTGGTGCCAGTAAACCCATCTGCGGCTCTTGGATACCACTCACATAAGCGCATGCAACGTTCGCGCTATTCTAATTAAGCCATTCTCTTTATATTCTGCGCAATACCGAAAAGAGGCAGGAAGTAATGGTTTCTGCAGTACATATCTCGTGCTACGGAGAACTATTAATTTCTGTTTGTTTTTAATCAGCCGAGTGGCCGTGAAGCATACTGATGATTGACATATTCGCCAAAATCGTTTATCACCGCTCTGCATTCTGTTCATTCATCACCCTGAAAAGAAAAGATGGCTTTGAGGACCTGTAGAACAACTGAGGATTGGGCGAGTTGGTTGTGATCCATCGCATTAAGAACCAGCGCTAAAAACACACACAGAGGACGAGACGAGACACACGAAGGCGCTGAACTTGCAACACAACAACAACACACAACAGTTACAACCTCCAGCAGTTGTAAGTTATGCGCCTTGGTGTGTCTCGTCTCGTCCTCTGTCTCTGTTTTTAGCGCTGGTTCTTAATGCGATGGCTTTGAGGAAATGAAATGAAAAATGATAATTGGTTGTAGAGGAAAGGAAATGGCGCACTAACTCTCACTTCTCGATGGACTGCTGAACAACGCCGCAGAGAGAGGGACGAAAGAGGAACTCAGAGAAGAAAGGAAAAAAGAGGTGCCGTTGGGGAGGGGTCCGGAATAATTTCGACCACCTGTGGACCTTTAACGTGCACTGACATCGCACAGCACACGGGCGCCTTAGCGTTTCGCCTCCATCGAAACGGGGCCACCATGGTTGGGTTCGATCCCGGGTACTCCGGATTAGTAGCCGAGCGCGCCAACCACTGGGCCACCGCGGAGGGTCAGGGTGCGGAGTTGTTACCAGTTTTCCGCAAAGGGAGCTGGCAGGAGTGCCCTTGGGGGCGGGATATTTTCGCATCCCCAGAGGATTTGCGGCTGAGTGGCGGGTTCTCCGTTGTTGCAACTTGCGCATTTTGAGTCATATTCTCCCAAGACTTTGAAAAAAAAATAGTTTTGAGGAAAGGAAGTGTCTCAAACACGTCGGTGGACGCTCGAACCGCTCTTTGAGGGAAGGAATAAAGGAGGAAGTAAGAAGGAAGAAAGAGGTGCCGTAGTGTGCCATAATCATCAAAACCTTCATAATTGCACAGAGGTGTTTGGAGCAAGCAGGCTCCCAGGCCCCCGCATAGACCCACTGCACTCACGCCTTTATGTACCTTGCGGTCCATAACGCTGGCAGCCCGGTCGGTACCGATGTCCTGCACTACCATGTTCTCGGAGCGGAGCAAGGTCTCCCAGTCCTCCCAAGGCCTAACATGTTCTAGGCCTCGCCGTGGAGGATCCACCCGACAATGAGAAAGAAGATTTATTGCAGAGAGAGACATAGAGGATCGTTTAATGCGTATAATTTTTCTTCAGGCCCTCATTCCAGGAGCCCATTGCTTTTGCCGTCGCTGTAGCCCGGTTCAGTAGCGAAGGCTGGTCGTCCGGATGTGAGCTGGACAGCGCCGCCCAGTCCTCAGTTGATGGGTCATTGATCATTGGTATAGCTGTGTTTTGCTGGCGTGCCCATACCATATGGTATAAGTCAGCCACTTCACCACAGAAATCGCAGCGCGGATCGTACGAATTTAGAGACATATAGCCGAATTTCACCGCATTTATATAACTATTCGATTGCAACCCCTTAACTTGTCCGCTTGCTCTCCCTTTAGAGTTTTGTGTTGTTCAGCGTATACTTTCCTCGTTATTCTCAAATGTTGAAGTAAATTCCTGTAGCTTAACAGTGCTTGAGAATAATTATGCTCCTGCGAATGCTGGGGGACCTGGGGTAATAGCGCGTGGGCAGCGGCGTGAGCGCCTTTGTTTCCAACATCCCCAGTGCGTCCCGAAGTCCTTATGACTGTGGACTTAAAGTCTGTATCTCCTTTAGTTCTGAGTATTCTGTATGCGTGTTTACCAATCGTTCCTCTTGTATAGTTACGACACATGGTCTGGTAGTCCGCAATTACATACGAGACCTTCCTGGAAACCATCACCAAAACTATCGCCGCTTCCTCAGCCTGCCCCCCCCCCCTCCCCCGCGGTGGCTCAGTGGTTAGGGCGCTCGACTACTGATCCGGAATTCCCGGGTTCGAACCCGACCGCGGCGGCCGCGTTTTTATGGAGGAAAAACGCTAAGGCGCCCGTGTGCTGTGAGATGTCAGTGCACGTTAAAGATCCCCAGGTGGTCGAAATTATTCCGGAGCCCTCCACTACGGCACCTATTCTTCCTTTCTTTCACTCCCTCCTTTATCCCTTCCCTTACGGCGCGGTTCAGGTGTCCAAAGATGTATGAGACAGATACTGCGCCATTTCCTTTCCCCAAAAACCAATTATTATTATTATTATTATTATTATATATTATTCCTCAGCCTGGGCGATTATCTTGCATAGAATTGATGCACAATTAACTATTTTGCGTCGCGCATCGTGCATGCTATCGTTTATAACCTGTTGAGCGGTACTGTAGCGTCCACATAAATTGCGTCCTTCATCGCGCCCCATGTTCTCCAGATGGCGTTCACCATAGCCTTCCTTCTTATGATATTTGGGGTGCATATGTCTCGGAATGGGCTGCACCTTAATCTTGCTTCTAAGCTGATCTCCCAAGTCCTCTCTGTCCTCCGTAGACCAATCGCATGGAAGCCCTAGTCTATAGAGTACCTACCTTCCTGTCCAGCTTCCTGACAGCCGCATGCTCTGCGATATCGAATGGCCTTCAGTATTTTCATGAATAGTATTGTGAATTCCCATGTGTAGTAATCTTCCTGTTCCTGCGTTGACCGGGATACCATGTGCCGTTTTATATACTTCGCTTATTATGGCATCCAGCTTGTTCTCACTTTTCTTCCATTCCAGATAAGACGCTGTGTAAGCTATCCTGCTCAAAATAAAAGCCTGTATTAACATTATGGCCTCTTTTTCTTTAAGTATGTGCTTGTAGTTTGATACCCAACTAACAATTCTCGCCACTTGCTCAGTTGTTGCCTGCAATTGCCTATCATCTATTCCCGGTTATTGTCCTTGGCGTCTATTAACAGGCCTTAACAATTTCACAAGTGGAGCCACTTAAATTTGCGCTCCCCCCCCCCCAAATAGTACAACAGGGTCACAGTCTCGTTTCTTCCTAAATATGAGTAACTCCGATTTTTTGGTGCGCATTAGAGTCACAGCTATTAGCGTGTTTTTGCATGGTATCTGCAACAAATTGTAATTTTCCTGCATGCTCCCAATTGACCCCACGGAGGCTGAAATCGTAATTTCGTAAGCATACAGCGCGTGCTTGACACCCTGTATTCTGTCCAACCTACTAGGGCAGTGTTGAAGAGCAAAGGGTCAGCAGTGCCGCTTTCGGTGTGCCCCTACTTTCCTGCCGCGTGAACTCAGGTTTTACTTCTCCAACATTGAGTGTAACTTTTCAGTTCGAGAGAATTTTTTTATATAATTATATGTCCTTGCACCACAATTGCAGTCATGCAAATTTTTGAGCATATCATGTTTTAAAATACAACTTTGAGGTCTAATGCAAGACTCCGCGGTAGCTCAGTGGTTCGGGCACTCGGCTACTGATCCGGAGTTCCCGTGTTCGATCCCTACCGCGGCGCCAGCGTTTTTATGTTGGCAAAACGCTAAGGCGCCCGTGTGCTGTGCGATGTCAGTGCACGTTAAAGATCCCCAGGTGGTCGAGTGAGTGAGTGAAAAACTTTTATTGAACATTTGCGTAGTTCGGCGGCCGCAGGATCCGCGTCGTCTTCATATCAGGCGATCCCGGATCCCGTCTTCTCAAGGTCGGGCCCTCATTCCAGGGCTCCGCTGAGCCGCGCTGCGTCGGAAGCGTGCTGCCCCAGGGTCCTTTGGACCGTGAGCTCGCTGCTGACGAGCCGGCTCTCCCATTGCTCCGCACTTGTGTGTTTGTGTTGGTGGAATTTTATGTTTCGCTCACACTCCCATGTGATGTGGTACAGCGTTGGTACCGCCCCGCACCACGGGCATGTGGCTCTGTATTGTGTCGGAAACATCTTGTTTAGTATGTGTAAATTTGGAAAAATAACCGTCTGCAGTCTGCGCCACCCGGTAGCCTCTTCCTTTGTTAGTGCCTTGTGTGGCGGAGGATATTTATACCTTAAGCCCCTGTATAGGGCCAGGTGCTCTGCATACCCCCCGTCGCAGGCTCGGGTGCAAAAGTCGTCCGGTAATCCCGCTCGGAAACTCATCGCTCGAGCATGGCCGTCCGCCCTTTCATTTCCCTTAATACCTGCATGTGCGGGAATCCAAACCAGGCTTTGTATGTGTTTTGTGTCTGAGACACGCGCTTTTCTGAGTATGTTCATGGCTGCGGCACCTATCCTTCCCCTAGTGTAGATCCTACATGCCTCTTTCGAGTCTGTAAGTATGTTTAGAGATTTGTTTCCCTGGGAGCCGCAAGCGACCGCTAGAGCTATGGCAACCTCCCCGGCTTCTGTTGCGTCCGCAGCCTCTGCCGCTGCACAGGTGATCAGTTCTCCCTGGTGGTCGACTACTACAGCCGCGGCCGTGCGCTTCCTATCCATCAGGTACAGCGCCGCGTCCGTGAAGACCGTGTTTTCCAGATTGGCTAAGCCTCGCTCGATATACTCGGCTCTTGCTTTCAGTCTTCCTTCGTGCAGGTTCGGATCCATGTTCCTGGGCAGGGGTGCGACCCGAATGGCTTTTCTAATTCCGTCCGGGACGTCCCTGTACCTGTCAAGGCGCTCTTGTGTTCCCACCCCTAATCTTTCCAGCAGTTCCCGGCTTGTTGGCGTGCCTCGGAGTCTCGTATACTTTGCCCTGATTTGGGCCTCCCTCAGCTCTTGGAAGGTGTTACTAATCCCTAGCTGGAGTAGTTTCTCGTTCGGTGTGTTCCTAGGTAGATGCAGGGCGGTCTTATATGCCTTCCTTAATATTGCATCTATCTGTTCCATGTCGGCTTTGGTTGGTATCTGGTAGGGCAATGAATAGGTGACTCGGCTGACTATCAGGCTGCTCACGAGTCTGAGCGTGTCTTCCTCTTTCCTGCCGTACCGCCTATGCGAGACTCTGCTGATCATTCTTCCTACCTGCTCTGCTGCTTTACTTATTAGGCTTATGGTGTGGCTGCATTTCTTCTTCTTTGCAGCCACATACCTAGTACCCTTATCATGTCTTTCTCTGGGATCCTCTTCCCTTCCAGGTAGACTTCCAGCTCCGCTTTTTTTTTTTTGTGGGATGTCTTCCGACTCTCAGCAGCTCCGATTTCTCGGTTGAGCATATGAGGTCTCTTTCTCTGGTGTACTTCTCCACGCACGCGGCTGCTTCCTGTAGTCTGTCCTCCTTCTCCCCCAGAGAGCCCTGGGTGACCCATTCCGTGACATCGTCGGCATGCATCGCTTGTTTTATCCCTGGTATCCTCTCGAGTTGCCGCGCAAGCCCGATCATCGCAGCGTTGAATAATAACGGTGAGATGACCGATTCCTGGGGAGTGCCCTTGCATGGTGTGCCGAAAGGGTCGCTTCTAAGGTCTCCAAGCCCGACTGTCGCAGTTCTATCGCTTAAGAAGGCCATGACATAATTATGGACTCTTCTTCCCAGTTGGTGTTATTGATTCCCTCTATGATGGCGTTGTGGCTGACGTTGTCGAAGGCCTCCTTTATATCGAGGGCCATGACCACGTTTTCTCCTGCTTTTGGCATCGTGGCTAGAACCTCCTCCTTAAGCTGTATTAGGATGTCTTGGGTAGACAGGTTCGCTCTAAAACCATACATGCTATCCGGGTATAACCTTCCTCCTTCCAGATGTGTTTGAATCCTTTTGGTGATTATCCTATCGTAGAGCTTACCTAGACATGATGTTAAGGAAATGGGTCTGAGGTTTTCGATCGATAGCTTTTTGCCTGGCTTTGGTATCATAACCATCATTGCGTGCTTCCACTCTGCCGGAACCGTGCCGGATTGCCAAAGCTTATTGAGGTACACCACTAGCTGGTCTATGGCGTTGTCGCTGAGATTCCTGATTAGTGAGTTGCTGATTTTGTCTGCTCCCGTTGCCGTGTTCTTTGTGGCCGCTCTTTCCGCCTCGATTACCTCTTCCTTGGTGATAGGCCTGTCCATGTTTAGATTCTCTTCGCCTTTATACTCTTTCTTGTAGCTTTCTATCTGATCCTTCCCGTAGCATTTTATCCTAACTTCCTCTAGCTGCTGTTCCTCGGTTCCATCATATTGATGTACCAGTCTCTGTAGCGACTTGCTGCCTTCGGTTTTCCTTTGGGTTGGGTCCATGAGGGCTCGGAGAATCTGCCACGTCCTAGCCGTGCCTAGCGTGCCATTCAGCGAATTACTGAACTGCTGCCAGCCCTGCCTTGCCAGTTGTATTGCATATTGCTCTGCGTTTTCAGTTATCTCAGCGATTTTCTTTTTAAGCTTTCGGTTTAGCTTCTGCCTTTTCCAGCGCTTGGTAAGCCCTCGTCTTGCCTCCCATATCCCGATGAGCCTTTTATCTACTTCCGGTGTTTACTCTGTTCTATCCACAGCTTTCGTGTATCCCTCCTGGATTTGCCGAAGCTTTTGACTCCACTCCTCTACGGATTCGATTTCGCCCTCTATCTGCGTGCATTGCACCCTGAAAGCGTCCCAATCCGTGATTCGTGCCGTGCCAATCTTCCTTTTGACCCTCTCGGCCACCATGCAGGTTCTGACTATGTAGTGGTCGCTACCCAGGTTCTCGAGAAGGTTTTCCCATTCTACCTGCTTGTTGCCTCTTACGAAGGTGAGGTCCGGGCTCGTATCTGGACTCACGCTGTTGCCTTGTCTGGTTGGCTGGCTCTCGTCGGTTAGGAGGTCGCACCCTGTGCTCTATGCCGCTAAGCAGATGCCACGCCCCTTCTTGTCATCTCTGGGGTAGCCCCATCTTGGCCTTTTGGCGTTGAAATCGCCTGCTATGAGAAGGGTGTTTTGCCCTGCTAGTCTCTTCGCCTCCGCAAAGAGCCTGAGGAAGTCGCCATTTGTTTACCTCGGCGGACTATATAGGTTAACTATTAGGGTGCTTTTGGCTTTCGCTTTCTTCTTGGGAATTATCTCTGTGATTATGTGATCTATGTTTGTGTCCTCTATCTGTTTGTGTTCTATGGCCACCACCTTGTTACTGATTAAGGTGGCAATGCGGCTGCCCTCTTGACATGTGTACACTCTGAGTTTTGGTGTCGTGTTGTTTGTTTCCTGTAGTAAAATAATATCTGGTGTGGTTCCCGTGGAATATATGTACTGCTGCAAGAGGCCTTGCTTGCGTGCGTAGCCTCTGCAGTTCCATTGCCATAGCTCTAATTGTTGATTTCGCTCAGCCATGTTTGGTTAGCGCTACTCGTGCTGGGGGTTTCAGTGCTGAACCTGCGCTCGTTAAAGAGCCTATCCCTCGCATCGTTGGTTGTTCTCTGCGTGGTTTGACTCTTAACGTAGTTCCTGAAGCTCTGCTCTTGCTGAGCTACCTTCTGCTGTGTTAGCTGCATTTCGCTGCGCATTTCACTACGCATCCCCTGCATTTCGTTGCGTATCTCGTTGCGCATCTCCTGTATGAGTTTCATTATTGGGCTGTCCGGCCTTATATCCTGTTGTAATTCTTCCTCAATCTGTGTTGGTGGTGTCGGTGTCCTTATTGGTACAAAACCTTCCCTTATTTCTTGTTTCTCCCTAATTATCTCTCCTAGCTGTATTCTTAGTTGCCTCATCTCTTCGCGGCACTGTTCGAATTTGCGATTAAGACTGGCGATTTCCTCTGATAGTTTTTGGAATTGTGTGTTTTGTGTTCCGTTTGTGTTATACCCCTGTCACACGGGCATTTCGAGGGCCCTCGAGCCGATAGTCTATCGACTCAAAGGCGATCGAGCGCTGCTACACGGGCGAGTCAACGGAGCAGCACGGAACTCCATCGAGATTTCGAGGGCCTTCGAGCGCTGCCCAAGGTTGCTAGCGTTGCTTCGAGCGGCGCCAAGCGCACTTTTGTACACGCCACATTCACGGTACAAAAAAAATGAACATACATTATTCGCATAAAATTTAATGCAAGCAGTCTAAAATTATTTTAAAATTATATTAGACTTGTTTTAAGCGCATTAATTTTGCGTTGCAGTCTTTGCATTGCTTGCGTACTTAACGTTGACAACATGGCGGCGCCCCGCCCGCCCGCTTCACAGCGATAACAGCTTCGTCGCCAATCCCTCAAAGCAATATCGTGTTCTAAGCTGTTGTATTCGCCTTCGATTTGCCCATTCTTACCCTCGCATAAAGTTTCAAGAGACAAATAGCTCTTGTTTTTCAGATATCATAGCGATTCCCCAGGTCTTATGCCTTACGAAGCAGCGCTCCGACGCAGTTGTACTGGCTTGGTTTTGGCTCGTCTTGTATTAGAGTGGCTACAGCAGTGTATGCATATGTCCGTCGCGTACGAGCAATTAAAAGGGTTTTGAACGACTTTCGCGTATGCCTGTATTTCGGCATTTAGTATACATTTATCAAATATTTTTGTTATTTTTTCAAAATGCAAAGTAGCGATTGTGGCGCCACACATCCGTGGTGTAAGACACGAGAACCATTTCAATGGCCATTGAGATTTGCCGTGTAGCAGCGACGAGTTCGATGGCGATTGAGAACCTCGAAGACCCTCGACTCGAGGGTGATTGAAACTGGCCGTGTGTCAGGGGTATTAGAGTGCGGAGCATATAGCGATTTGGGAGGGCCGTCCCGCCAGCTCACCTGCGAGTTGCCGCCGTTCTTCTTCTGCTGCTGCTGCTGTTGTTGCTGCTGCTTGGGTTGTCTTTGCTGTGGCTGCTGCTGCTGCTTGCTTCCGTTGTCCAGTGGTGGAAAGGA
>JARKHS020031776.1:0-63060 GCA_030143305.2 Amblyomma americanum | reverse complement strand
AAAAAATCAAACTGATTGGTGAACAAAGCTGAATTCCAGTCATGCTGATTACAATGCAATTCATCCTCTGTTTTCGTTTTAAGGGTGACTCCGGCGGACCATTGTCCCTCCTAGGCGCCAATGGAAAATCAGTGCTTGTCGGAATTACTTCATTGGGCACCGTCTGCTCAACAGAAAAAGTAAATTACGGCACTTATGCCAGGGTATCTGCATACATGACGTGGATTAAAAGTGCACTTGCTGATCCGGATGAATGGAGGCCGCTTCTGACCGATCGCGTAATAGAGTTGAACTAATAGTTTTTCGCGCTGTAATGCATGGCATGAAAATAAATTCCCTCCTCCTCGAAGTCCTCATGCATTTTAGCACTTTTTATGCACTCTTCAATGCTCTTAGTAAGATCTGTATTATCTTCTCCTGTATTGTTCGCATCTACAACAGCTTGGCGAACAAATGGTGTTATCAGATGATGAGAGGATTACAGACCTGAAGTAAGATATTTTCTTACCCCGCCTTTGCTGCGCCTGTTTTCGATGGAAGAAGAGGTCCATCGAAAACTAAACTGCAGCATCTAAATGCAGCCAGCCCAGCCCGTGTTCATTTCCATCAGCTTGGCCACAGGACCCATACACCCAGAACGCTGAGTATAGTCAGCGACTCAAAATAACATGAAAAGAAAACAAGAGATAGAAGTTTTGACGTAGTTAAGGCGTTTAAAGCAGAAACCCGGTTCAACAATCGCTTTTTCTCGGATACTGAGTAATTCAGACTATTGTGGCCAGAAAGATGCGATCGAATTCAAAATGCAACTAAATCGTCGAAAAGCATGCAGATTCCAACTGCGCAAATAGTTTGAAATCACTGTCGTAATTTTCGGTTCAACGGTCATCAAAAAATTTTCGCATGAATTTCGTTTTAGTGTGTGCGCGTACCGTTTATGAAAATAACCAGCGGTATTTGCTCTGCGCCTCACCCATGACAGCCTTGACACTGAATTCCCAGCTGGTGTTCTTCTCTAGAACGCTAATGTGAAATGAGTGAAGGTAGAACCCTCCATCAATTCTTGATTATTGATAGGTGCCGCTACCATTCTCAAACAACATGCAGAAATATAATTTTGTATATGAATCTCTAACCTCGTTCGATTGACCTGAAAAATAAAAAAGCAGCCAAGCATTTACAGCGGGCAGCTTTTTTAGAAAAAAAAAGAATTTATGGTGGATATGATGCATGAATAACGTTAAAGAATTTTTTTGTCATTCCTTTACTTTCTTTTCCTTGCGTTCGAGCGTCGCAGCATGCGGCACTGGTTCCGTGAATAGGTTAAAACAACGCACGCGGTGTTTCGCATGTAGCGTAAACTCCAAATAAAAATATATGAGAGTAAGCTTTACCCGTGGGGGGGGGGGGGGGGGGCAGATTCTTTTATAAGAGCGCGTATACTAGAGGACAGCTTTCTCTGTCTTTATTCAATACAGGCGTATGAGTGTTTAAAGTGTACTCTTTGTTGGCAGTAGATCAATGCAGCGCTTGAGTGCACAGCTTTATAATATGCTGCTGAAAAAAGTAGATTTTCTTTTCCACAAACGTCGATAGGCTTCAGGCGGCATCTTCCGTTGCAACTTCCTTTTGTTCAACCTCGGCACCAGTCGAATTAGACTACTGGAGCATAGTTGCGCTTACTAATCAGCACGAACAAATCTTAGGCTTTCGAGACTGCGCCGCAGCTGTTAAGAAAACTCATGTGTGCTTCCTGCAACCGGACAGGTTCCCATCACTTGCTACGACTTCCTGCCCACAGCTTCATTTCTTCTACGACCAGTAGGTTACCGCTTACTCTTTCTCTCTTTTGCATAAGGCTGCGTCTTTCTTCCTATTATAAAAACTCTGTTATGTTAACGACCCAACACCTGTTTTCCGCTTTGCATGTGGCTGTCCGTTCCTTCTCATTACATCAAGTGTCCTACGTTAAGTAATTATATTAGGAAACAATCAAAAACTGAAGCGACAGAAACCTCCTTAAAAAGCCTTTCAACCAATGCCTCCGGATATCACAATGCCATAAAGGCTTGTTTCATTACATCTATGAGTAGTACTTGTCATGAAGTAAAAGGACATCTCATTCAAAAGTAATAGTGTGTTAATAAAGAAAACTCAATGCCGCTACGAATGAATATTTTTGCTACGGCTTCGGATTAAACATCTCACAGCAGAACGTCTGTCACTGTAGAAAAATGCATATTAGTCCTTTGAAGGTTATTAACCTCACGTTTATTGGGCATAATTATCCTGTTGTGTCGGCTTATACTAAAGTGGGACTAAAGAAAAAGCCTGTAATATAGAATTGCCCCACCCCGCGCCATTAATTAAAACGTATTTAACCTAATTCGAAATGGGAAAATACCAAATTAACTATTTTGCCGCGAAACAAAAAAGAGAATTAGAATGACAATAATAACTTGCGAGTACTGAGGGTGGTGTGAAAGACTTTTATTACCTCAAAAGATACGCAGAGGGAGGTATGATTGGACCGATTCTTAAGGGGCCGGCCATCACAAACACTAGGCGAGGTGCCTTGTACGGGACGCGAGTGTTCTCGGCCGCGGCCCGGGCGTGCTCAACCAGCGCCTTTTGGGCCTGTAGGTCAAAGCAGCTGAGCAAAGTCGCCTCCCAGTCCTCCAAACCAGCTATATCCCGGAGATAGCTGGGTTGGAGGGGCAGGTTCACGCCATGTGGTAGATGCCGGAAGAATTCTCCGCACAGTGCGGACAGTTTCCCGAGAAATAAGAGTGGAAGTGTTGGAGAGCTTCGGGCAGAGCAAAGTATTAGTATACAGGAGGACCAGAAGCCGCCCCTCCGACATTGAGAGGCCGTTAACGGGCGGAGATAAAGGCCCTCGCCAAATTAATAGAGTAAAACAATGTATTTGAAGGAGTATGCAGGAATGAGTTCGAGTTCCTGATCATCGGTGTCGGACGGGAATACCCGGTGAGAGAGCTCCCGGGTGGCGTCAGCTGCCTCATTTCAATCAAGGCCCATGTCAGCAGGAGCCCAAACGATATTCCTTTGAGTGGGGTCCCCGGTGTAGACTGTTTTTTAGAGGTTGGTATACGGTGCCAAGCCCTGCTCGGCGTTCCGAGAAGCCCCACGCAGGTCGGAAATAATTGTTTTACTTGTTTTAGAAGTGTAATGAGAAGCAGCCGACGCAATGGCGACCTCTTCCGCGTGTGTTATGTCATGGGCTCAGAAAGTAAGAATGTTCACTGTTGTGGATTGGTGGACGACTGCGGCCGTGTACCATCCCCCATCGTGGGGGCCGGAGGCATCCACGTAGAATCCTCCGGGTTTCGCTTCATAGTGGCGGGCCAGGGCTTCCGCCCGCACAAGGCGCCTGCCATTATGGTCCTCATGGTTCATGTTCGCCTGAAGAGGGCGCAAGTGGAGGGCGCATCTCCACAGGGATGGAATACGTACGCGCTCTTTCACGAGAGTGGTGTGTTTGATACGTAGTCAGGCAAGGAGGCGGCGACCGGACGATGTCTTCGAGAGGCGTTTTTTTTTTGGTTGCTCAGGTGGGCTTCTTGGAACTCCCGAAATATGTTCACCATGCCCAGCCTCAGGAGGCGCTGATGGGAGTTGTTCGGGGGAAGGCGCAGAGTCCACCTAATATCTTTGCGGAGGATCAATACAAGAGAGCCGCAGCCTACAAAACGCCTCCTAAAAAGAAGAGGCACAGCACGGGAAAGGCAAATAATGATGCAATAATTTCTTGCTTGGATGAATTAGCTGAAAAGCCCGGTCTTCAATATGTCCATTTCTGGTGGATGCATGAACAATCGTGGGGGATAGAGGGGAATGGATGGAAGAGCACCTTGAATGCCGTGTCCACCTCTTGCGGCATTGCGGATATGATTAAAACCTGGATCTGAAAAGAAAATTTATGATAGCGCACGCGCCCTCCCTCGAACATTGTGCTTTGATGGTTGCTATGAATAACAGGTTTGAATGTGTTGGCTCACGGAAATGCCGAAGAGGTCTGCATAATTCTCCTAGAAGGAGCTTTTGCGATATAGTCCCCGTCACCGTTGAAAGCTTTCCACGCCAACTCGCTCAAGTTTTGGAATATGGGTATCAGACTACACCTTGCGCACAAATACCTTTTGCCATGCCGCTATCTTGCAGACATTTATCGAAAGTTACAACAAAACCTGATTTTGAAAACGTTGAGCTTGCACATGAAATTTAACTTTTGTAACTAATATATTCATAATTTATTTACCTTAATTAACAACACACTACCTTTGTATTGTATTCTTGGTCATGATCTGTTAGAAAAAATTACTCAAAGTTCTCCCCTGTAAGGGCGGCAAGCGCCAACGTCTTGCGTTACGAGCAAACTTGCGTGCCTGCAGGTAACATTTCTTTAACGAAGAAGCTTCTTTGTGCCTGTTTGGAACATGTGGTGCCTTCATGAGTGAAAGTTGAACTATCTCCCAAATGTCACGTGTGTCAGAAGATAATTACTGCTTGTGTGGTGCTTTTTTGCTTCAATCTCTTCGCGACTCGAACTAAAGAAATATCCATTTTTAGAAATATTGCACTTTGCAGAGAAGACTCGCCCATAAGACGAGCCAGAGCAGCCCGAAAAAAAAATGTCATGAGGGGCACAGCTTCTGAGAGGCTCAGTGCTACTCTACGGAATCGGTCGATGTAGGAGAAATGTTTTGTTTATTTCTCTGAAACGTTCTTCCTGTGGTGAGATTTACAGAGAGACGCTGGAGAGGTGAGGAAAGTAGCGTCCAGCAATTCTTATCTGCAGCTACGCACAGGAGAATGTCGGACTAGAATTCTTCCAGAAACACTAGCGATTCCAGAAAGAACAAAGTGTTCTCATTAATGCACAAATAGCATTATTTTACAAAGAAAAAGTGTTATTGAAAAGCGAGAAGCAAGATTTGAAACTCTTGTCTTATTATAACACCATCCCGTCAGCTGGGAAAATATTTAGGAACTGCAAACAAAAATTAAGATGAAAGCCAAGAATAAGAACCCACGCGGTGGCTCAGTGGTTAAGGCGCTCGTCTACGGAGCCGGAGTGCCAGACTTTCGCGCTCTTCTCGACACGTCCAACACATGAGATGAAACACAACGCAACCTAAAGCGGACTCTACACAGCTACTCGGGCACCAATGCACAGCTAGCTTGGGATCTGTGTGATCGCTACCTACACAGCACACAAGGCCCACAAGGTCCTGAGTTCCAGTATGCAGGACAACCCAACACGGACCTGGACGCTCCTTTCGCGCTCTATAACTTGAAAGCAGCCATAGACCAAATAAGAAGGGGTACGGCTCCCGGTCACGATCGCATTACAGTTACGTTGGTTGCGAACCTGCCTGACGAGGCTTATCTTAAAAACCCTGACTACACCAATCCGATTTTATTTTATTTATTTATTTATTTCCTATTTCATAATACTGCAGGCCACTGCTTGGCCCAAGCAGGAGTGAACATATAATGTTACATAACCAAAAGAATAAAGTTATTCTATATTAGCAGCACACGGAAACCAAAAGAATAAAACCAAAAGAATAAACTTATACAATGTTAGCAGCGCACGGATACCAAAAGAATAAACCAAACGAATAAACTTATACAATATCAGCAGCACACGTATACAAAACATACATATAATCAATATTAGCAGGTAAATAGACGATTTAACGCATCATAAAAATTTTGCGAGGAAAAAACAGATTCCGGTAACGAATTCGAATCTTGCACTGTTCTAGGGAAAAAACTGTATTTAAAACATAGTTTTGGCGAAAAGGGGAGTAAGTGAATGTTCAAGAACCTTCCGAGTCCTTCTCACTAGAGGACGCTTAATGCACTCCGGAAGCTTCAGTTTATTTATACCTGTTAAACTATTAAACAAGAATACCAATCTATTAATGTTTCGGCGGACTTCTAGTGTAGGAATGTTATTTGACATCATTAACTGCGATGGAGAGCCTTCCCTTTTGTATTTTCCGTATATAAACCTAACCGCTTTCCTATTAACTTTTTCAAGGACCATTATGTCCTTTTTCGTGTACGGGTCCCAAACGACTGAGGCATTATCAAGTAAAGACGGCACACAAGTTTCGTAAGCCAATTTTTTCATGTGTGCTGGGGCAGTTTTTAGCTTTCTTCGTAAAACCCATAGCTTTCTCAATGCGGCTGTAGAAATATTAGTAATGTGTGACGACCATTTTAACTTACTGTCAAGTGTTACACCTAAATATTTATATTGCTCAACTTCCAAAATCCTATTACCGAGTTCAACCTTCCTATCAAAAGGAAAAGCTCCCTCGTAATTTTCATTCCTAAGCCCGAAATGACAGAGCACTCTGACAGCTTGAGACCCATTGTGCTAACCTCATATTGTCACGTAGTGGTGACGGCAGTCGAAGCAGCGATGAAGACGGACGAAAGGATCTTCTAAAAGAACTGTTTATTGGGCTGACTTGCACCCAAAATGGACTGAATCACTCGGCGGCGGCGAAGCGACAAGCGTGCTCGGCGGTCGTCGAACAGAATGCCCGCCGCTGTCGGCCGTGCTCAATTTAAAGCTGATAGCGAACATTCGAGATAAAGGGCGCAAAGTTACTAGAACATTCCGGAACAACGTAGAATCAGCTTTGCCTGGCTGCGATCAATCGAGATAATTCTAGTCGCGTCTTGCGTCGCAAACAAAGCGATAAGGTGGTGTCGCGGCAGATTTGAAAAACGAACAAACACTGCAAATATTGGCGGCATTACTCCCCTCTCAAAGAAGCATCGACCCGATGCATTAAAACAAATAATTTGACTAGTAAGGGAAAAAAACGGATCTTGCGAAAATAGAGCATGGAAATGCAGCGGCCTTTAGCGCGCATAATACGGCTTCAGACGGACTACATGGACAACTTCTGGTCGTACGCGGCGTCGCTGGGGTGCAGTCATTGCGTCAGGGATGACTTCATAATCCAGTTCACCCAGCCGACGAAGAACCTTGTACGGGCCGAAATAGCGGCGCAAAAGCTTTTCACTCAATCCACGGCGGCGAATGGGCGTCCACACCCAGACTTGGTCTCCTGGCTTGTATTCCGCGTTGCGTCTTCGTAGGTTGTAGCGTCTGGCGTCGGACCGCTGCTGATCTTTGATCCGTAATCGGGCAAGCCTTCGAGCTTCTTCTGCGAGTTGAAGGTAGGCGGCAACGTCGACGTTTTCTTCTTCTGTAACGTTGGGCAGCATGGCGTCTAGCGTGGTCGTGGCATCCCTGCCATGGACGAGCCTAAAAGGCGTCATCTGGGTGGTCTCCTGCACTGCGGTGTTGTAGGCGAAGACGACGTAAGGCAGGATGGCAGGGAGGTTCAATGGGGTTCAGAAATCCTGCTGGTCGTGTGGGAGGAGTCTTTCGTCGCTGACAATCTCGGCATGTTTTCACATAGTGTGCGACATCGGCAGACAGTCGGGGCCAGTAGTACTTGTCTTGAATGCGGCGGAGGGTGCGAGTAAACCCGAGATGTCCAGCTGTCGGCTCTTCGTGTGAAGCCTGTAGAACTTCTTCGCGGAGACAAGTAGGTACAACAAGGAGGTAGGCTGTTTTGTTCGCTGTAAAGTTCTTCTTCACAAGGACCTCATTCTGCACACAGAAAGAAGACAGTCCTCGCTTGAATGAAGCGGGGGGTGAAGAAACCTTGCCTTCCAGGTACTCGATGAGGCCTTTTAGGTTGGGGTCCGAGCGTTGCTGCTGAGCAAAAGAGCTTGCGCTGATGGGTCCCAGGAAGGCGTCCTCATCGTCGTCCAGCGGCGGTGCATCTACAGGGGCTCGTGAGAGGCAATCGGCGTCAGTGTGCTTGCGTCCGGACTTGTAAACGACGGTGACGTCAAACTCCTGGAGACGCAGACTCCATCGAGCGAGTCGGCCAGAGGGATCCTTCAAATTGGCAAGCCAGCAGAGCGCGTGGTGGTCGCTGACCACCTTGAACGGCCGTCCGTAGAGGTAGGGGCGGAATTTCGACGTAGCCCAGATGATGGCAAGGCACTCCTTCTCAGTGGTCGAATAGTTAGCCTCGGCCTTGGAAAGGGAGCGCCTAGCGTATGCGATGACCTTCTCCAGCCCGTCACTTTTTTGAACGAGAACGGCGCCTAGTCCCACGCTGCTTGCGTCGGTATGAACTTCAGTATCGGCGTTTTCATCAAAATGCGCAAGGATCGGTGGGGACTGTAAACGACGCTGAAGTTCCTTGAAGGCTTCTGCTTGCGGCGCTTCCCATTTAAACGGCACGTCTGCCTTCGTCAGTTGGGTCAGGGGCTCGGCGATGCGCGAAAAGTTTTTCACAAATCGTCGGTAATATGCGCATAGTCCGAGAAATCTGCGCACTGCTTTCTTATCGGCCGGCGGTTGAAACTGTTCAATAGCAGCTGTTTTCTGCGGGTCTGGGCGTACTCGTTCCTTGCTAACGATGTGGCCTAGAAACAGCAGCTCTTCGTAGGCAAAGTGGCATTTCTCTGCTTTCAAGGTTAGGCCAGACGACTTGATTGCGTCTAGTACTGTTCGAAGTCTTTTGAGGTGCTCTTCAAAGTTCGAGGCGAAGACAACGACGTCATCTAAATATACCAGACAAATCTGCCATTTCAGGCCTGCCAGCACTGTATCCATTACTCGCTGAAACGTTGCTGGTGCGGAACAGAGACCAAATGGCATCACCTTGAACTCAAACAGCCCATCCGGAGTTATGAATGCTGTCTTCTCGCGATCTCTTTCGTCGACCTCAATTTGCCAGTAGCCGCTCTTGAGGTCCATCGATGAGAAATATTTGGCGTTGCAGAGGCGGTCCAGTGTGTCGTCGATGCGGGGGAGGGGGTAGACGTCCTTCTTTGTTATGTTGTTCAAGCGGCGGTAATCCACGCAGAATCGAAGTGCGCCGTCTTTCTTTCTCACTAGAACAACCGGTGCCGCCCATGGGCTGTTTGAAGGCTGGATAACGTCGTCGCGAAGCATTTCTTCGACTTGGTCCCGGATGGCTTGTCGTTCTCGCGGAGACACACGGTAGGGGCTTTGACGGAGAGGTCGGACGTGGTGATCCGTTATAATGCGATGCTTGGCAATTGGCGTCTGTCGCACCTTCGGCGATGTCGAAAAGCACTCACTGTAGTTTTGAAGCAGATTACGGATCTGGTCTTGTCTGCTCCGGTGCAGGGCTGGGTTGATGTCGAAAGTGGGCGAATTCTCTTGGTCAGGCGGATCTTCTGCGGAGGGGTCGGAGAGGGCGAAGGAATCTCGTACGTCAGATATTTCGTCGTAGAAAGCAATCGTCGTTCCTCTGTTAATATGCCGGTATTCTTCGCTGAAGTTAGTCAGCAGTACTTCGGCCTGGCCATTGCGGAAATGTGCGATGCCTCTTGCGATGCTGATTCCTCGGTCTAGTAGCAACTGCATGTTCCCCTCGATGATGGCTTCAGTGTTTATGGCTTTCGTGGCGCCTACGGTCACGATAACGCTTGATCGGGGTGGGACGTTCACTTTCTTCCTCCAGGACATTCAGGGCAACGTGATTCTCCCGAGTTTTCATCGAAGCGACGGCTTCGTCCGTCGAAAGCGTGATCAGCTTGGATCGCAGGTTGATGATCGCCTGATGCTCATTAAGGAAATCCATACCCAAGATCACTTCGCGGGAGCATTGCGGTAGCACAACAAAGGTCGCAGGATAGGTATGTCCTTTGACAGTCACTCGCGCTGTGCATCGTCCTGATGGCGTAATGAGGTGGCCCCCAGCGGTGCGAATTTGTGGGCCGTCCCAAGCCGTTCTGACTTTTCTGAGCTGCGCAGCGAATGTTCCATTCATCACCGAGTAATCGGCTCCTGTGTCGACTAGAGCGATAACTTTCCGGCCGTCGATAGTCACTTCTAGGTCGGAGGTCCTGGCTCTTGCATTGCATGTCGCTCTCGGCGTCGGGTCACGGCTTCGTCGCGTATGCGAGTCACGGGTTGGGCGTGTGGTCGAAGCTCCTCTGGGTGGCGGCGTCGATTTCAAGGTAGCTTGCGTCGTGGTCGAGGTTCTCATTGTGTGCGGCGTCGGTGCAGCGAGTGTCGGTTCTTCATGCGGCGTCGCGGGTGCACCGTCTTCATGGGGCGTGGTCGGTGGAGGATCTTCGGCGTTTAGCTCGTGAGCAACCTCACCTCCAGAGGTTGCTGCCTTTAGTTTCCCCTACGGGGGCTGGGCGACCTTCCTCGTACCGCGGCTGCATAGCTGCGGCGTGGCGACGCAAAGCGCGAGGTTGACGGCGATGGTGAGCGCGAAAAGCGGTTCGGCGTGTACTCTTCTCGACGCAGGTACTCGTCGATTTCGTGCGGACGTTGTCCGAAGCGTGGTCGTGGGGCGTTAACGGCAAATCCTCGAAGACCGATACGCCGGTACGGGCAGTGACGAAGAATATGGCCGGCCTCACCGCAATGGAAGCACAACGGCCGGTTGTCGGAAGTCCTCCAGGCGTCGCATTTCCTGGGGCTTGAGCGTCGGTCATAGGTTGGGCGGGCGGGGGCTGGGAGGCGGCGTTGTGGAACGATTGGCTCATCTCGGGGAGGACGTGGGGGTTGTCGCTGGGGCTGAGCAGTACTTACTGCAGCGGCGTAGGTCATGGCCTGGGGTTCTGTTTACCGTCGGGGTGCCAAGTGCCTGTTGCACTTCTTCCCGTACCACATCCATCAGAGTCGCTTCTTGTGGCTGTGGGGAAGATGGCAGTAATCGGCGTAGCTCCTCTCGGACGATTTCGCGGATAACTTCCCGCAAGCTGTCGGCCGTGCTCAATTTAAAGCTGATAGCGAACATTCGAGATAAAGGGCGCAAAGTTACTAGAACATTCCGGAACAACGTAGAATCAGCTTTGCCTGGCTGCGATCAATCGAGATAAATCTAGTCGCGTCTTGCGTCGCAAACAAAGCGATAAGGTGGTGTCGCGGCAGATTTGAAAAACGAACAAACACTGCAAATATTGGCGGCAATATGGTGCGAAACTCATAGAGACGATGGTTCGAGACCGGATTCTGAATCCAAGGACTTGTTTGCAGACACACACCATGTATGGGATCCGCCCACATATGACGACCCAGACGTACTCTTACAACTCCGCGAGAACATCATCAATCCTCGGACGACCACACGCAGAGACCGCGCTGTTACGGCATGAGACCTTAAGGACGCTTTCGGTAACCTCAAACACGGTAGCATACTGTCCAACCTCAGCCGCACAAATTGCGGTGCAAAGCCGTCCAGCTATGTCCGGGACTTCCTCTCCCAACGGCAGGCCCTGTTCCGGATCAATGATCAGGAATACGGACCTTACCGCATGGGAACCAGGGACACAACTCAGGGCGCTGCGCTCATGCCTTTCCTGTTGAACATCGCAATTATGAAGCTACCTTCCATTCTGCAGCGGGTGGGGAGGGTGCACCACGTAACATATGCAGACGACGTAACACTATGGTCTAACTAAGGCAGCGTCGGTGAAATGAAGGATAACCTCCCGCAAGCCGCGACCATAGTCGTGACTTACGCAAACTCATGCGCGCACGCTCTTGCCCCAGCCAAATCCAAGCCACTGCATATTCGCGCCGGCAAGGCAGACTCCAACTCGATGTTTGGTTTGGTTTATTTGGGTTGAACGTCCCAAAATGACTCATACTATGAGGGACGCCGTAGTGAAGGGCTCCCGAAGTTTTCACCACCAGGGTTTAATTAACGTGCACTGACATCGCACAGTACACCGGCCTCTAGAATTTCACCTCCGTCGAAATTCGACCACCGAAGCCGGGATCGAACCCACGTCTTTCGGGTCAGCACCCGAGCACCATAGCCACTGAGCCACCGCGGCGGCTCAAACTCTATGTATGTTAGCCTCCGCGAGGCCGAGGAGATCAGAGTCTTGGGCTTACACATTCACGGCTGGCTAAAAGCCGACACCGACATCGCCAAAATCAAGCGCGTGGGGAAATTGGTAGGCCGCACGCTACGACGCGTGTCTAACCGGCGCGGTGGCTTGCTCGGACGCGATGCGTTCCGTCTCGCAGAAGTTGTGTCACTAGTATCCTGTACTCGGCGCCGTACCTCTGCCTGAATTCATCAAACATAAAGCAGTTGGACGTCATTATTATCAATGTGTAGAAAATAGCTATGGATCTTCCGATTACCACCTCCACAGTCCGCTTCACGGCCCTGGGGGTACTCAACACCTACTTGGAGTTGCGAGAGGCTCATCTCATGAGTCAATGCAAGAAACTGCAGCGGACGGGGCCAGGATGTCATACACTCTGTCGCCTCAAAATAAGCGTACCCTGTGTTCCGGAGGAACCACTTCGTATCCCAGAGCTGTGGCGGCACAGGCTATGGGTCAAACACATGCCACTCAGCATGGCTCCACACACACATGAACGCCGAAGAACAACAGCGCGTGCTCGAGCGTTTGATGCACAACATGTTTGCGAACCCGGCGTGCTCTACGCTGACGTCGCAGGTTCGACTCCATCGAGCAACCGGAACTTGCAAACCAATGGGCTCTCCTTCCGCGCCAAGAGTGCCCACCGGGCTGAAGAAGTCGCTATCGCCCCCGCGATCGCAGACCCTCCAATACAAAGTTTTCATCTCAGACTCGCGTTTCGCTTGCGAGGGCTATGTCAGGGGTGACGTATATCCTCTTGCCTATGACATACTCCACAGTGTCGTCAAAGACTTCGAACCGACGGTTACACGCACCGTGTGGGCGGTGGCCCTTAAGGGACTACATGGTAACGAAGCTGCGAATGCGGCTGCCACAGCGCTTATCCTGCGGGCACCTACTTCCGCGTCCTATCCAACCAATGAGCCTAGCCGACCGCTTCTGCGGTTTCAAAAAATCGTCGGCCATTACAAAGACAGGCATCGCCAGTTCCCTCCACCGGCAAAGGGGCGGTCGAAGGCAGGCGAACGCATCTGCAACAGCTACAGACAAACACCTACTGGT
Source organism: Amblyomma americanum (assembly GCA_030143305.2). Classification (NCBI taxonomy): domain Eukaryota; kingdom Metazoa; phylum Arthropoda; class Arachnida; order Ixodida; family Ixodidae; genus Amblyomma; species Amblyomma americanum. Next base: position 50,037 of record JARKHS020031776.1, on the reverse strand, counting down.
ATCCGGCCATTCTGTTCGCTGTGACCCCAAAGTGAATCCTTTGTGGCCACACTGTGACAAGCCCTGTTCTCTATCCCAGGTGGTGTGGGCCTGTCACACAGTCCCCACTTCTCACCCCCAACCTCACTAAACAGCCTTCCTCTTAGAATGCTCGAGTGCGACGGCACAAGATTCCCTCGCAGGCCAAGCTCGCCAACGCACGCCCAGCAAGTGGTGTTAAGCAATTTCATTTTGTCGCAGGGTTCTTTTCCTCTCGGCGATCAATGTCGTGTTGTTTCAATGATAGCTGTGGCCTCCTGCAAGGCCAGGTCACTCGGCTTCTGCATCCGCACAGGATCCACCTCCGGACCTTCTGGATCCGTTCGGTGGCCGGCGCCGCCAATTAGCTGTAGTAACAGATTCGACAGACTCTTGTGCACAGAGTGGCAACAACCAGCCTGTCTCTCCAAAGACCACCTTCGGCTATGGGCATGCTCGAACGGGAGCCCTGCTGGGGTTGCGGTCCGTTGGCGGGAACTTTCTCGGGAAAATGTACAGAACAACGGAGTTCCTGTGGCTTCAATTTCTGCCTTCGCTTCGCCGGATACTTTCACCGAAGTTACTGCTCCTTGGCAACGCTGTCCACACCGTCGGTGACGTCCAGCTATCATCATTTGTGCATTAGGTGCCCAGCTGCGGACCTAGGTTCGCCGTGGAACCAAGTAGGACAGCAGCGGAACGCTTGGAAATTCTGAGGCAGGTGTCTACCCTCGCCCCGGAATCTGAGAGTGCGTGATGTCTTTCGGAGGGTGTGGACGTGATCTCCGGTGTAAGGTCCTTAGTCGAGGGTTACCCATCCAGTGAACTGTTTCTTTTTTTGCGGGAGAACTCTCTAGCACTTCTTCCTGCTGACAAGGAAGGGGCATTTGTGGTGTTTTCTGCGATTGCGTATAAGGCCAGGAAAAAAAGTGGTGCTCTCGGTGTTTGAAACTAGGAATGAGGTACGCCTAGTGCGTGCAAAGAGTGCCGCTCCACGTTAAGACATTGCAGCACAATGTATTTGGACAAGTTAGTATAATCTATAGAGAAGGCGGAAAAGGCTGGTTTGGAACTGTTCTTTGCTGCTAGGACTTGTAAATTGGATTGGCCTTTGAGGTCATTATCTCTGAAAACAGGACATGGCAGAAGTCTCTTGCAAGGTTCCCGCAACAGAATTTGAACTGTCTCAGTACTGACGACCAATTTAAAGCTAGAATCTCTGACGAGGTGATCCAGGTTCCGAAGGAAAGACCCAAGTCTTACCTGTCAGCATTCTCAGCTGACATAAAAGATCTTTATTATTGTATTCCACAGGACGATTTGTTAACCAGCGTCAGGAACTGCATAAAATATCAGTGTAGTTTCATTTCAGAACACTACGGGTTTGTCTGCGGATAACTCTCTGGAATTGCTTGCAAAATATCTGAAATCCACTTTCGCAGTTTGGGAAGGCGACATCGTGACTCAAAAACAGAATATGCATGGTCTCTTGCGTTGCCCCCATTTTGAGCGATATTTTTCTGTCGGAACACGACCGTGAACTTGAACGCAGATGTAGAGAGTTGAATTTGGCAGTCATTTTCAGGTATGTAGATGATCACCTTGTTATAACAAACGCACAAGATCTGTCCGATCACGCTGGTATGCTCAGCATATTGTCAGAGTTTTCAGTGTGCCTCGAACCACTAACCTTGACGCATGAAGCTGCCGTAAAGAACTTAAGATTTCTTGAACTAGGCATTTACATTTCTCCTAACCACACGTGCTGGGCTTACGAACCGCGAGGGAACAAACCCGTACACCCTTTCGTTCAGCACACTCTAGACTAGTGAAACGGGCTATTGTGAAGTCTTAGTTTTGTAACGCACTCTCGAAATCTTGTGAGCATCGACGGGAGCCAGCCTTCTGTAGCCACGTGACCCGTTTGAAAGGTTCCGCTTTTCCGAGTACTCTGTTGTTGTCTGTGGCTGAGACCATGCTCAGACACAGCAAAAACAATGATTCCGACAAAGGTGGTGCCGACACAGATCAGGTGAAGAAAGTGGCAGTGATTCCTTACATGCACGTCATCGCCCACAACATCAAAAATAGGCAAGAAAGCAGGGGTGCGTGTGGTGCTTTCTGCAGCAGAAAAACTTTCAATGTTGTGCAGGGAGGTGAATTCCACCGACCTTGCAAACAATAACTGCAGTGTTAGGCACCGGAGACCGTATGTAGGGTGCTCAAAAAATGTGGTTTATTCAATACCATCTCCCTGTGGCCGAGCCTACATCGCCCAAACGTGCAGATTGATGTCTGAACGAGAAGCTGCTGAAACATAATAACAGTGTCAGAGGGGCATCTCGCCATCTCAACATAAACTGCGTGACTGCGAACAGTCTAAAGAACGCGGTCCCTTCTTCGAAATAATCACGAAAGTTCACAAATATGTGAACAAAGTGGCCAGGGAGATAGCGGAGGCTTGTGAAATTCCAGAGTGAGTGGACGATTGTGTTAGCACGCGATCGATGTTTTTGAATGAAAAAGAGCGCCAGTTTTGAGGAATGTGACCTGTAGTGGGTCAGGAATCTACGCTTTTAATCCGGCGCTTCTTGGGTCGCGCGTTATAGCTTTTTTATACCGTGTGTTGCTTGCCTGTTCATGGGAGAGTAGGCCCTGGTGCGACGCGATGCCAGTGCCATATAAAAGCATGATATCTTCCCTTTTTCCTTTTGTTCCTGTGCATGCGCGCTGTACGGTATATGTACGCGCTGCGCGCAGCAATACAGCTTTATTGAAGTCAGTGCTTTGTGGTGTTTCCTTACTTCTCCATGTTTGTGTTTGCGCTCTGTTATTGTAAGCATGTGGAAGGTTATCAGCCATATCCCCACAGTACTCGCACACGCCATCAAAGCACCGCCGTGCGCAGTCTATTGTTGGTGAGAATTTTGATGATGAGGCGCTCGTAAGAGCATTCCAGTCCCCTACAATGGGCCTCGTAGCGTCATTGCACCGTCTCGTAGTATTCGGTGATGTGCTTGAATGTGAGGGTCAGATTGTCTGATCTGAAGTAGGCTTCCAAGGACAGAGAGATAGCCCGGGGAGAGAGTGCGCGTGCGGCCTGACCGGCTTATTCGTTTCCTTGGAGTCCTGCTGACCGGGGGCGCAAATCAAGTTACACGGAGTTAGATCTACGTATCGGCAGATAGGTTGCAGCATGCGCCGGGCAAGCGAGGGAGCCCAACCAAGCTAATTGTTCTGACAGACCCGTCGCGAGACGGCGACAAGTTTCGACTTAGGATCAGTGAGAGCCAGAGCGATGGCACTCTCCACCGCGTGCGTTGCACTGTAGGCTATGAAAGTGAGCCCCTTAACGGTGTGTTGTGTACGAATATGGCCGTGTAGCACCCCCTCCCTCCCGTGGTGTGGGTGGGCAATGTCCCCGTAGTACACTTGTTGTTGGAGACCAGAGTACCACCCCAACGCTTCCGAGCGCACGCCTGGTGTCGATTGCTATCGTCTTCTCTAGAAATGTTATGGGGAAGAAGTCGGACCTGGAGGAAGCGTGTCCAGGGTTATGGCGCTCTCTTTCTTCAATGTGGTAGTCGTGTTTCATGTGTAGCCGGCCCAAAAGACGGCGACCTGACGTGGTCTGCGCAAGACGCGTCTATTCATTGACTAAAGGGCATCTTGAAGGCCACTCCATAAGCTCACAAGAGCTAAAGTCAGACGATTGGACGCCAGTTCTGTATAATACGTATGCCTGCCGACCAGCCAGTTCCCCGAAACCACCTCATCACTCCGGCAACGCTGCCTCTGAGGCAGGTATCCAAAATCTGGAGTACACTATACACCGCATTACAGCCCGACGTATGGAAAGACGCATCTATTCTAATCTCCTTCGACGCACAGTCCCGCATTCCATCAAATACATGGGAACCAACCACTGCTTCACCCCATGCTGAGGCAGTAGGAATGCATGTACCAATTGCTGACTTCCGAGTCCATGTCACGACGTATAACCAAGCCCTAAGATCAATCTTTGCAGCCACTGTCGAACACAAAACTCGCCACAAGACGCTCCTTGTAGTTTCGAGTGCTCTCTGTTCGAGGGCCCTGACCTTACCGGCATGTGATCGCGCAAGGAACGAAACATTCACATGTCATGCAAACAGCTAAGCAACTCACAAACGCAGCAGCAAGAATCAGTCGCACCTTGTCACGGTTCTCTCCGGAGAACACTCGGACCGAAAGAATGGACTAGGTGACGGGTGTACCCACACAAACGCATATTTAATACACCCTACGTGGAACACACACTAGAACAAAAAATTAACAAAGCTCACACAAAACACAAAGACCATAAATACACACGACCCGGGCACACTGTTACTAGCGTCTACTACTAGTGTTCTACTATTAGCGGTCAGCGTTCGTGCTCACGGTTGGTTCGGTGTGGCTGCGGCGTTGTATGCATCCAGTAGGCGGCGTCGAGGTGGCATTCGCCGTGCTTGGGCTGGCGTTGCTGGCGGCGTTCGACGTCCTTGGGCTGGCGTCGCTAGCTGCGTCGTACAAGCTCCAGGTCCAAGCGCCAGTGGAGGTGATCGATGCCGGTGTTGTTGGCGCTGGGGGCACCACCTGGATGGGTGGCAACAGCGCTGGAGACACCCCTGGCCGTAGCAGGCGGTAGCGTCCTCCGTTGACTCCCCGGAACGGGCTCAGGCACGGCAGGAAGTCCATGATGCGTTGCCGTAGAACGCGAGCCCACCGGAACAGTAGCCGGCGTCGCTCTCTCTAAGCCAAAGTGTCCCTGACCCGCCAGAGCCTCCGCTTCTCTGCTGTTCCCCCCCCCCGGGTCTCGCTCTCACTCGCCCTTTTATAGCCTCGGTGTTAGTCCACGTATGCCTTGTCGTCGTCTTCTACTCTTATCCACCAATCATCTCTCTCCACCTCACCGAATGCTTCTCCACCAATCATCTCCCTCCACCTCATCGAATGCTTCTTCTTCCTCTTTATTCTTCGGTTAATTCACATCGTCTTCTTCACACCTTTTCCCTCTGAAATTTAATTTAGGCTCCTTAATATATGTGACACACCGAGAGAATCTTGCCCAGTTGTCCACTCACCCAAACCAACCAATGGAACCAGGCCTGGACATTATCATTGAAGCAAGCCTGAGCCATACCACCCACCTCACACAAGCACATGACATCCATGACAGCAAATCTTCAATCTACAACACGCCCTGGCGAAATTCCAGGAAATCCATGCCCTCACATACCTACCCCTCATACAAAATAGCAGAAACCGGGTAAACGCATTCCTACCGAGTTGCACGAAAACGGCTCCACGCCTTCTCCCCAGCACATTCAACGACCGGCTCCTCAACCTAAGTGTCCAAAACACCTGTGTGGAATTCACAGAAGCCATCTTTGCAGCACAAATGTCCCGTCTATCGAACTTAGAGGCTCGCCGTCCTCCCTTATCCCAGTTAAGCCGAACACAAATTACATATCCAACAGAGGGAGGCCCTTTCTGTCCCCCCTCTAACCACAACCAACTACCCCCCCCCCCGCCACCCACCCCCCGCCGTCCCGAAGAACATGCATCCTGAGCTAGACAGGTCGCACAGAGTAGCAAGGGCTCGTGCCCTCCACAGACATTTTAGCGAGGACCGTGTGGTGGTCTGCGTGGGCGCAGCGGAATATACGTCAGGCTCCCGTAAGGCCCTGGCGGTAGCCGACAATAAAGGAAAGCTTCTAACTTCCAGCTCAATCATCACCAATTCCACCACAGAGGCAGAAGAGGCAGCCATCGCGCTTGATCTCATCTCTACATCTGCCACCAAAAGTATCTCAAACTCCAAATCTGCCATTCTCAACTAAGCCAAAAGCTACATATCCGGCACCGCTGCTCGAATACTACGCTTCTGCCAGCTCCGGCGCCCAGTAACCTTATCTGGAAGCCAGCACATGCCGGCCTCTCTGACAACGACGAGGCTCTGTCTTTCGTACTAGCGGGAAAAACAAAATGAATACGAGCCCCCGCCCTATCCCTCTCCATAGCACAGGCCGCACACTGGGGACGACTAAAAACTCGGACTACACCATAAGATAACCGCTGATCCTTAAGGGTAACCGAGTGGATTCTAATAGAAGGCAAGCGTAGCAGGGGCGGCAGAAAGTTAGGCGGGCGGATGAGATTAAGAAGTTTGCGGGCATACGGTGGGCGCAACTGACAAAGAATACGGTTTATTGGAGAGACATGGGAGAAGCCTTTGCCCCTCCAGTGGGCGTAGTCAGGTGTGATGATGATGATGATGATGATGATGATGATGATGATGATGATGATGATGATGGTGATGCTACATGCCCGATACCCAGACCAATTCCTCCCCACATGCAAACCTTGCGGCAAAGCAAGAGATTTCCAACACACCCCTCACATGCTCCATCTGGGGAACATCATTTATGAATATCAAACGGTTGCATTTACTTCAAAAGAAAGTTGTTCGAAATATTGTTAACGCTTCACGTTTTGAACATACGGAACCAATCTTTGCATCGCTTCGCACAACCCACCTTCCCCAAGTCCTTGAATCTATACTACTGAGGCGGTATAAAACAAGTATTAGAAAAAATAATCTTTTTATGGTTCACCTGTCGAACTTAAAATGTAAAGAACTGATGTATGCCACCCGTACTGGTTTCACATGGTTCGTGCCGAAAACTCGCACGAAATATGGTCGCCAAATGCTTTCACACACTCTTCCGTCCTCATTAAATAAGGCATCTAAATTTGCGTGCACTTAGGTACCGTGAGAGTTGCACTTATTACCAACTGAGAGTTGTACTTATTATTTGTATTTTCTTTCCTGTATGCTTACTTGCCGTTTTATTTCATATTCATGTGATGATCCTGTTATTAACATATATGACACTCTGTATACCATCCTGATGCTGCTGTTAAGTCATTGTAGGGTGCGTCGACCCCTGTCAAGCCTTCTCTCTGGCTTTTTGTCGACGCACCCAACATCCCCAAGATGTTGAATAAATTGAATTGAATTGAATCTTCCTTCATGCCCCGTCACCGACCGTGGCGGAATCTGACTGGTAGGCGCTTCTGACCTGCACTTCCGCTCCATACCAGCGCCTGCTCATCTCCAGCGCATCTTTCCACGACATCACAAGCCGTTACAAATTCGAAAGGCACAACATTCCAGAACCCGACAACACGTTTGATAAGGAGCAAGAGACCGCATGGAGGTGTTTCCAAACGAGGTTCTTTCTTTGCCCTATCTATTGGCAGAAATACGCCCAGATGACTGTAACCCCGCGAGCAGGTTCACCGGCGAGCAGCCTCGTATAATCATATACAATGGCAATGTAAAGAAGGACCTCCACTGCAGGATCTAGTACAAACTGCTTCTCTTGAGCAATGGAAAGCCATTCTTGTCAGCTGGTCAGCTCGGACCCAGGAATTAAAGGCTTGGCCACCGAGTGGGCCCCTAAGTTCACCGCTAGCCATGGGCTGGCTGCCATCTAGGGCGAATCATCTCCATATGCATTTTGACGAAATAAACATTTCCAAATTCAGCTCCAGTGCTATAAGAAGGATTGCGTTTTAATTGCTATCCTTCGCTTTATAAGGTTGCCTCCTCACAGTGAGGGAGCACCCAAGTGCCATTTGCCATATAGGGGGCTTCGCCTCCACCATTCCTATCCCTGCAATTTAACTTCTACCGCTCCTCATTACAAACCACGCTTCGAGAAGTTCAACCCTATATACAATACCAACCAACTTATCTCTAAATCGACATGAATGCGGGGGCATTTGTGCATGGACTAAGTGCGCTGTAGTTACACTTGTTGGAAATAAAATAACACCGGTGCAGGTAATTCGCACTAATTCCACCACTTACTGACTGACTGACTGATTTTCCTGAGAGGAAGAAGGAAAAGGAAAGTGCACGGGCCTGCCTACTGGCTCAAGCCGAGCCACGCTCACTGCCGCGTGCAGAAAGTAGGAGGGGTAAAGGATAGGAGAGCAAAGAATGAAAGAAAGGACGCGCCGCGCTATTATGCCCCGGGCCGATCCCGGGGGCAGTGCAATACCGGGCCGACCCGTGCCAGAGTGCTTCAAGCCAAGCACTCCGCCATATTTCAAAAATAAGTTTAATATCTTGGGTCGAAGGACCCGCTGCTGATATTAAATCAGGTATCAGATATTATCTCAACCACTTACTACACTTTGAGTGCTGCATGCAGTTTGCAGCGCGAAATACGCGCAAGAAAAAACTGCATTTTTTCTGTAGATAATTAAAATTTATTAAAGAAAGCGTTTTGTACTGCTATCAAATCATTCCCTGTGTTGTGATGGCACGCCTTCTTTCTTTCTCTTAACGCGCACACGCGACGAGCCTATATATTCTACTTTGATAGCTTGGAATAAAATCAGCTGTGAGAGCAGCGCCTGCGCGTGTCTCTCGGAGCCCATTCTTATCTTGTGTGTGTGTTTTTTTTTGCGCTGCTACTATGCCTAAGACATCCGCTTTAAATATGATCACGAAACCTTTAATTAATAGACGACGAGTTCTGCAAAGAGAGGGAAAATGAAAAATAAATGTTTCTGATCTACCATAATTCAAGCCTTCGACAACCGCACCGTACATTCTTTGAAATTCGTTCATAAGGAACGCTCATGGTGATGTGAGAGGGTAAGGAGGAGTCAATAATAATATCATTGGTTTTTTGGGAAAAAAAAGGCGCAGTATCTGTCTCATATATCGGCGGAAACCTGAACCGCGCCGTAAGAGAAGGGATAAAGGAGGGAGTGAAAGAAGAAAGGAAGAAAGAGGCACCGTAGTGGAGGGCTCCGGAATAATATTGACCACCTGGGGATCTTTAACGTGCACTGACATCACACAGCACACGGGCGCCTTAGTGCTTGGCCGCCATAAAAACGTTTTGCCTCCATAAAAGCCACCTCGGCGGCCGATTGGGATGAGGTTTTAGTTCTTGCCACTTTGGCTTAGATTAATGCGAAAGCGCTATTCTGATGTGTAATACATCAGCAAGATCTTGCAGTGTTTGCTGGTTGCTGCGAATTGAAATAAATAAATAAAAAAATATTTGCCACTGAGTTTCCAACCCGCGGCGGCTTGAAGGCATCTCTTATGGTTCTTGCGGTTAAAAATAAACTATACCACACTCCCGATATCTCAGAACATTAGCACCGGGACGGTTCTTTTGCCGACAAGGATTGTGTCACGGCCGCAGGCGTGCAGAAAGAAGAGGACGAAGTGGCTGCTCGGGCTCGTCGAGAACAACAGCGCTACTTAACCTAGCTGTTTCTGGCTGCACTTCTGCTAGTCTCTTTCACGGCATATATTTCTCTTCTGTAAATACATTGTCCAGAATATTTCTTTGGACTGTTGGATCACCTAACTGGCTTAGTAAGGCACATGTTTTGCTTGATCAATAGCAAAGCGAGTTGCCTTTATGAAACTATGCCTCCTTCAAGATTTTCCCCAAAGCCCGTTTACTTGAAAGCTACATTTGCTGAACACGTACAGAGCGGTCTTTGGGATTCATACTATAGATCTGAATGGAAAGCAAGCGCCTTCACTGTCTTCAAGAGAATGATGTGGCAAAGATGAGTAGAAAATATGCTACAATAGGTTAATAGTTGTGCAATAATAGCAGTGTTACTGCATCACGTGAAGAGCACTTCATGATTCACAGGGAATAACCTTTACGGTAATGACATTCCATGTCATAATATTTCAGTTATCCAATGCATCAGTCAAGCAATGACGCAGTCAATGAACCAATATATATATATATATATATATATATATATATATATATATATATATATATATATATATATATATATATATATATATATATATATATATATATATATATATTAAGGAAGCTAACAGTCACCGAAACCAAGAGGCGTAGGGGAATGTTTTTAATCTTTTTTTATTTGTAGTGGCAATCAATCGGTTTAAAGAAAATTACTTTAAATAAAGCAGCAGAAAAAACAACCATGCCGCCGGTGGCATGGTTGCTTTTTCTGCTGCTTTATTTAAAGTAATTTTCTTTAAACCGATTGATTGGCACTACAAATAAAAAAAAGATTAAAAACATTCCCCTACGCCCCTTGGTTTCGGTGACTGTTGGCTTCCTTAATGTGTTTGTCAAACGAGCACCTCATTTTCCTTTATCTTGTCTGCTATATATATATATATATATATATATATATATATATATATATATATATATATATATATATATATATATATATATATATATATATATATATATATATATATATACGTCACGCTCGCGGTATTACAGGACGTGCTACGTCCACCGCTATGGTCGAGGGTGGCGCTGGTGAACACTCTCAAGGTTCGCTTACACCCAGTGAACATAAATACCCACGAGAGCAGCAGATTGGACAGCTGTCGCCGTAGCTCAGTTGGTAAGAGCACCGGACGCGATATTCGGAGGTCGTGGGTTGGGATGCCACCGGCGGCATGGTTGTTTTTTCTGCTGCTTTATAGGTAATTTTCTTTAAGCGATTTATTAATCTAAGTACTATAATATCCCACTGATAAGCACAACACATGAAAAAAACCATTCCCCTATGCACCTTGGTTTCAGTGACTGTTGGCTCCCTTCATAAGTTTGTTAAACGGGCCCCTCACTTCCTATAACTTATATAAATATATATATATATATATATATATATATATATATATATATATATATATATATATATATATATATATATATATATATATATATATATATATATATATATATATATATACAAAAGACGCCATCCTACGACTCGAGGTGTAGTGCACACCACAAGGTCATGGTATCACTTCAGGTGACTGACGTGCACCGTTTCATGGCCACAACGGCAAAGCTCAGAGGAGGATGCCAGTAGTTCGGCGAAAAGTTCGCAGGCAAAGCTGGAGACACAACACGGCAGGGTCCGCGATACTTGGCGAGGAATTTGGACTACAGGTCAGTGGTGCCAGCAGGGATCCAAAGCCAAAGATGTGAGACGGTAGGGAGGTTTATATGAAATAACCAGAATTATGCGCACTAGTTCTGTCGTTTCCGATCATCGGGTGTGAGAGAGCGGGTGAGCTGGCAGCATTACTGGGCATACTTGGCAATTTCAGAAGCAGGCGCGTAGTCTGATGCATCAGGTTGGTATACGGAAGAATTGTGTGAAGCCTACTTGTAGGCTCGCGTCCGTAAAGAAGAAAGAACGGAGAATACCCGGAGGTGGTCTGCACGGCGGTATTGTAGGCTTGCATGACGAACGGAAGTACAGGGCCCCACTTAAAATGGTCGGGACTGATGTACAAGGTCAGCATGCTTTCGAGTGTCAATTCAAATCGTTCGCTGAAGCCGCTGGTCTGAGGATGGCACAATGCACGGGTTCTGCGAATAATGAGGCATTTGAGAAGTGCCTGATTAACCACTAATAAAAACACGTGACCGCGGTCGCTCAGAACTTCACCAGGGGCGCCGCGGCGGAGAATACGATGGCGGAGAACGAAGTAAGCCACACCTCTCGCTGTAGCTGCTGGAAGAGCCGCCGTTTCAGCAAAGCGCGTGATATGGTCTACCGCGACTACAACCCAGCGGCTGCCAGAAGGTGAGGCCTGCAGGGTACCGTAAAACGGTTACCGCATGAGGCAATATTCCTTTGCGATATGTCGCGCGATGACGCCGCCGTCGCCCATCGCTGCCGCTGGCGCAAACCGCACGAACCGACTTGACTCCGCGTCGGAGCGGCGCGTTTTCAGTGTTGCTCGATTGCGGCAGCTGCAGCGTTCAGTCATTTTGCGTTAATTAAAGCGTAAAACAACGCTCTTAAGGCTTCATACAAGATAAAACACAGTAAAAACATAGAAAAAATATATTTAGGTAATACTTTTATTTTAGTCGACTACACAAAGTCACGTGACGCAGAAAAGCGCGCCCAAGGGATGCTGCGATGAGGCGCCAGGCGACATTCCTGCGCTCTTGCGACTTATAGTGCGTGTAGGACATACCCACAGCACCCTTTACATTTGAACTTCATTAATGAGCCTTTCATTAAATTCTTGCATAGCTGCCATGGTGAGGGATGCGTCACCTGTTGCTCCGCTGAAAGCCCGCTGAAAAAAATATCGACTTTCGCGCGCAAAACGGATCGGAAGTTACGCACCCGCAAAGCCTACCGTCATCGGCTAGTCTAGCACGACACATCCGGGCGATGGGCGAAATTTTCTGCAAACCCAGAGCCTGGGCGACGTGATGAGCGACAGTGCTTCGGTGGCCCTCAGCCCATCGCGCGATGCCATCACCCGGCGTGCCGCCGCGAACTGTCGCCTCATGCGGTTAGTGTTTAAAGGTCGATGCCTACGCGATGAACGGGACAAGCAGGGAAAGGTAACATCGGCGTGGGGGCAATCGACGACAGCAGAGTGCTCAGACAGAAAGTCCCGCCCTAGAATTACGTCATGCGAACAAGAGTATAGGATTATGTTGTAATTGTTTGGTTTGTGCTGACCAGCGAAGGCAGCCGCACGCCCCCCTATTGGCCTGAGTTACTATCGTTCATGCTTCTCTCCCTCTTCTGTAACCCTCTCAGTACGAGAGGGTATATAATCGCGGTTCTGGGCAATAAACGTTGTTGTTCACTGCCGACCATTGTTCGAGATGCTGCGCGGTTCGCGCTGACTTACTACAGTGGCGACGAGTGCGGAAACTACCCATGCGGTAAAAGTTGAAGCCGACAGCCTGTCGCAACTTGAAGCACCGACGAGAACTATGACCAGCCTGCAGCTCCCGACCTTCGACGACACGTCAAATAAGTGGAAAGCGTACCTTATAAGGGCAGAAGCATATTTTGAAGCCAATGCTATTACTGACTCAAAGCAGCAGCGAGCCTTGCTTGTGGCAGCACTCAGCACGCAGACGGTGCAAGTGTTAGCGGGACGGATTGCACCCCGGACACCGAATTCCCTCACCTATGATGAAGCAGTCGCAGCTTTAAACAGCTACTACGACCCGAAGCGTCACGAGATAGCGGAGAGCTATAAATTTTTCACCCGTTGCCAGGAAGAGGGTGAGGCAGTGCGCGCATTTCTGGTCGAAATACGGCGCATAGCAGACGGCTGCAACTTTGGGAGTGCGCTAGACCGAATGCTGCGGGATAGAATTGTTTGCGGTGTACGCTCAACTAACCTACGCAAGCAGTTACTGGCGAAGAAAGACTTGACGCTGGAGGAGGCCGAAGCGCTGGCAATAGCAGCAGAAACAGCCGAGAACGATGCAAACGATATCAGTGGAGCACCACCAACGGTGCTAAGAATGCAAGCCAGTCATCGCTCTTCGTCGCGAGATACCAGCGGGGCAGCGCAAGAGTGCGGACGATGTGGAAGCACGAAGCACGATGATAACGCCTGCCGCTGGGCTAACGCACGGTGTTTCCGCTGCAGGCAACGTGGTCATTTGGCGAAGAAATGCTACAGGGCGAGAACAGATGAAAATGCTGCTAGGCGAACCGCGAGTGTCAAGACACTGACAGTTGAAACCGCGTCTAGAAACGAGAACAAGGATGAGGCACACATCTGGACGCTAATTTCTGGTAGGAAAAACGGCCTGGAACCACCGTTACGCCGCACATTTCGGTGGGGGGAAATAGATCTAGACATGGAAGTGGACACAGGATCCCCGGTGTGCGTCATATCACGGAACGTTTACGACCGACACAGAGCGCAGTGGCCACGCTTGAAATCGCCGCATGTGAAGTTGTCATGTTACGCGGGACAACTGCCGGTGCTTGGCGAACTTGAACTTCCGGTGCAATTCAAGAACGTGTCTGTAACCTGTCCACTCGTGGTGCTTGACTGTTCAGGACCGAGTCTATGCGGCCGCGATCTGATTGCGGCACTTGGCAAGACGGGTGTTACGATGGGAGAACTCACTGCGCCGGATTCGACAACAGGAAACACGCCGAGTGACCACATGGTGAACAGACTGCTCGCTGAGTATAAGGATGTTTTTTCGATAGACCAGGGGCTCATCAAGGGACCGCCAGCCAGCCTAAAACTAAAGGAAACGGCGACACCGAAATTCTGTAAGGCCAGATCACTTCCTTACGCTTTCCGTGATAAGGTCTCTCGTGAAATTGATCGGTTATTGTCCCTTGGTGTCTTATCTCCTGTGCAACATTCAGAATGGGCTACGCCCATCGTAGTTGTCTTGAAGAAAGATGGCACCGTAAGAATATGCGGAGACTTCAAAGTCACGCTTAACCCTGCCTGTGATATCGAGCATTACCCTCTTCCAGTGATCGAGGACATGTTCGCAAACTTAAATGGAGGTGAATACTTTAGCACCTTGGATTTGAAGGACGCGTACAACCAAGCGCCCCTTGACGAAGCGTCACGCGGACTTTGTATCATTAACACACATCGCGGACTTTTTCGTTACAACAGACTCCCGTTTGGTATAGCTTCTGCCCCAGCTATATTTCAAAGGAAGATGGACGCTGTACTCGGCGGGCTACCAGGCGTCCAAGCTTACCTTGACGACGTGTTAGTGTCAGAAGGCAAAGGGGACAAGGAAGCGCGGCTCAAGAAAGTGTTGGAACGATTCTGAGAGCATGGTGTCAAGCTTAGGGCCGACAAATGCAAGTTCCGGCAGCCTTCAGTGACTTACCTCGGGCATCGTATCGATCGGCAAGGCCTACACCCTATGGAAAAGAACGTAGACGCCATCATGCAAGCCCCGCGCCCGAGTAACGTGAGCGAGCTACGTTCGTTCCTTGGTATGCTCACGTACTACGCACGGTTTCTGCCGAATATGTCGACTGTGCTCAGCCCGTTATATCGGCTCATGGAAAAAGGAAGCCATTGGGAGTGGCTACAGCCGCAGCAGTTGGCGTTCGAGCGAGCTAAACAAAGCCTCAAAAATGCACAAATTCTCGTGCATTTTGATCCTAACAAGGAGCTGAAACTAGAGTGTGACGCATCTCCGTATGGTGTGGGCGCAGTGCTGTTTCATTCGATAGGAAATGAGCACAGGCCAATTGGGTTCCGTTCCAGAACACTTACAAAAGCAGAACAAAACTACTCGCAGCTGGAGCGAGAAGCACTAGCCCTCATCTTTGGCGTTTCTCGCTTTCGTGACTATCTTCTAGGTCGGCAGTTTACCCTGGTGACCGACCATCAACCACTGCTGGGACTGCTCAGACCTGACCGCCAGACGCCACCGATGGCTGCCGCGCGAATTCAACGGTGGGCGCTATTCTTGGGTGGCTACCAGTACAAGCTACAGTACGTGCCAGGGAAACAGCTGCTGACAGCAGATGCCCTCAGCAGGCTACCAGCGCCGACTATGGAACCGGGGACCGATGGTGAACCGCCGGAATATGTCCTTTCATTGGAATCCCTGGAAGAAGGTATAGTGACGACGCACGAATTGCAGGAGCTGACGGCCAAGGACCCGATGTTAGCCAGTGTCACGCACTTCATTTTGCATGGATGGCCTCAAACCACTAAAGGAATGGCGCCAGACTTGTTGCCGTTTTTTGATCGTAAGCTGGAGCTATCGTTGGCTCACCGTCTGATCTACTGGGGCAACAGAGTGGTGATACCGCGGAAAGCGCGGGAACGGATGCTGCAGCTGCTACATGAAACGCATCAGGGCTCCTCGTCAATGAAATCAGTCGCGCGGTCATTATTTTGGTGTCCAGGCCTGGACAGGGACATTCAAAACTTGTCTGCGCAGTGCCGCAACTGCGTGCAAAGCCTGCCAATGCCTACGGCAGCCCCACCAGTGAGTTGGCCAAAGACAGCGGTCCGGTGGTCTCGTATACACATCGATTTTGCAGGCCCGTTAGCAGGCAAGATGATACTAATAGTGGTTGATGCCCACACGAAGTGGATTGAAGCAGTACCCTTGCAGCACGCAAATACAGCTAGTACAATCCGATGCTTAAGGAGCATGTTTTGCCGGTTTGGCGTGCCACGCACAATCGTGTCCGATAATGGCACACAATTCACAAGTCAAGAATTCGCCACTTTCATATCGAAAAACAATATCGTGCACCTGCGCACTGCGCCTTTCCATCCCCAATCTAACGGAGCAGCCGAAAGAGCGGTTCGGACCGTGAAGGACGGGTTGCGGAAAATGGGAGACGGACAGCTGGAAGATAACCTCATGCGGTTGTTATTCAATTACAGGCGGACCGCCCAAAGAGAAGGAAGGTCACCTTCCGAGATGCTTCTCGGCTATCAGCTGCGTTCCCGACTAGACACATGTCTCCCACCCAGAGCTGTGGACTCGTCGTCGGACGCTCACGACTGGACCATCTCGCCAGGCAGCAGCGTATACGTGCGAAATTACGGCACCGGCAAAAGATGGGTGCCTGGGAGGGTACAGACCACTTCGGGGGCGAGAATGGTAACAGTGAACACGCCAACCGGAGCAGTGCAGCGCCACGTCGACCAAGTCCGCCGTCGTCAAGAGTTTACGCCAGGGACTGCGTCTGTAGAGGCCACTGCAAGAGCGCAGTTAGAAGGCGGTCCTGACCAGGTGACCAGTGCGGATCTGTCACCTGTGCATACGCCCAGTACCACTGGGTCGGAACAAGAACAAAGCCCTCAGCCGCTAGCAGCCGACCAGAGTGAAGTACCATCTCCAGCAATCACGGAGCGTCCAGTGGTTCCGGCGGGATTGACTGACCCCCTGCAGCCCACGCTCAGACGATCGACCAGAATAAGAAAACCGGTACAGCGGTTTCACTTTTAAGGGAGGAGAAATGTTGTAATTGTTTGGTTTGTGCTGACCAGCGAAGGCAGCCGCACGCCCCCCTATTGGCCTGAGTTCCTATCGTTCATGCTTCTCTCCCTCTTCTGTAACCCTCTCAGTACGAGAGGGTATATAATCGCGGTTCTGGGCAATAAACGTTGTTGTTCACTGCCGACCATTGTTCGAGATGCTGCGCGGTTCGCGCTGACTTACTACAGATTATGAATATAATTATTTGCAAGACGTCTTGAATAATGAATCGTGTTGTGCACGCTGCGGATAGGTCGACCTGCTGGGCGGTCGCAGTGCGAACAGAAACTCTACAAAATGGCGTCATAACTTTCTTCAGTCTTCCGCAGAATTTTGTGTCCATAATTGGCACAGCAGCGCTGCTCACGGCAGCACACATCGCAACACAATCGCAAAAACACCGATAACGTTTGTGAGTGATATCAGAGGCCATATAGATACAGCAGTGGGGGCAGCTGTTGCCTCTGAAGCTGCGCTCGCTACTTTTCCGCGGCGGAAGAGCTGGCTGGACGGCGCATGGAGTAGATGAAACGACGCCGCGAAGATGAGGAGTGGCAGGAAGTGGCATCCTGGCGGTCGGTGGAGAAACCAGAAGGCAGTGGGTGAGTTTGAACGCGGTGCTGCTGCGTGTAAGACCCCTACGTAGATGGCGGCAAGTCTTTAGCAGGCGAAGAAGGTCGACTGCGTCATTGGCAGGCCACAGGGCTGGCGAAGCCGCGAGCACAGCAAATGGGCTTGTCGCGAGTGCGTCACGGACGACCGTAGTGGGGACACCCGGCGCGAAGGGAGGCGGTGGTTGTGCCACGCGAGCCCGATACGAGGAAACAGGCTAGGCCATCGAACGCAGTGGAGCTTGAGTGGCGTCTTTGGGAGGGCCCTAGGGATGCGGCACTGTTCTGGCCAGAACGGCGGCGTACTGGCCAGTGCTGAGGCAGCGCTGGCAGGGCCTCCGCGACCTGGGCTCGGATCGTCTGCTGAAGGGTGGGAGTCAGCGCTGGTGTTGAGTCCGGAACTCCATGAACGAGCTCTAGCTGGCATGCATCCTCTCCGCTCAAGAACTGCTGAATATTTTCCATGAGTTGTGGTCCTCCGGCGATCACGGCTTCAGCGGACAGGACCTCGGCATACTGCGCGATGCGACGAGTGAGGACTTGTTGCTTTCGGAGCTACTCTTAACACAGGCACAAGCTTATGACGGAGGCCACGGTGTCCGGCTGCTTGGCCAGAAGTATTTGGAAGGCGTCTTTATCGATAACCTTCATCATATTTTTTTTGTATTTTCAGCCTTTGACATCTGAGTGCTCACACGCTTGCAAAGATCAACCCCGTCCTCAACATAGCTAGTGAATGTCTCGCCGGGCTGCTCGGCCCGATCTCGTAAGCGCTCGCCGGCGCGGAGTTTGCGCACTCCAGGACGGCCAAATACCTCAGTGAAGCTTGTCTTTGAACGTAGACCATGTGGCTATATCCGCTTTGTGCTTGTGAAACGACAGGTTTGAGACATCAGCGAGATAAAATATGGCGTTGTTAAGTTTCATGATGTCGTCCCAGCGGTTGTGCGTGCTGACCCGCTCGTATGAAGCCAGCCAGTCATCGACATCACAGCCGCCCATCCCACTGAAAATAGCCGGGTCCTGTTGTCGACGCATGCCTGTGCAGACAATCGGCGCAGGTGGCGGCTGGGGTGCCGGGGGGGGGGGGGGGGGGGGATTCGGCATTTTTGATATTACAGTGCCGCTGCGCAGCTCCAGGACGGAATATGTGGCAACCTTCACCACTTGAAAAGCTTATTATTGACTCTAAAAGAACCAGGTTCTGAACCGCGTTTGTCTGCCCTTGGGCAGTCGTTCTAAAGAGCGAGCCAACTGCACGCGCTCTGCGATAGCACTGCTGCGACCGCGTTTACACGTGTGTCCTTACTGTATATTCACACTTTTTCTTGCAAAATATACACGAAAACAGTAACTAAAGCCGGAAAGTTTGATCTATGTCGTGCTCCACTTTTATTTTAACAGTAGAGCAGCCACACAAAACACAGAACAAATATCTTCATTTTTGTCCCGCAAAGGAAAAGTGAAGAACAATAAAATATGAACAACAGATAAAACAAACGCTAGTGATAGCAACCCGAAAGCAAGCAGCAAGACGCTACTAAACATAACTGAGATGTAAAATGTGTGCAGTACATTCCTCTCAGCTGGCTTAGAAATACAGTGTTGAATAACCTAACTTGAGAATCAGAATGGCCAACGATATTTTAACCTCAGTTTAATCTCAGGAACACCTAGGAAATAGATTGTTCAGTGTGCCATTGGCTAGGTGTCTACACCAAACACATTTTTTTACGTGTGGTCTCTGGGAATCAGTTTTATTGAAGGAGTTTAGCTGAGAGGTCGTTATAATTTTATTCTGTCCACAAAGATTTCAATACAAATAGAAGTGCGTAATTATAAAACTATAAAGCGGGAGAATTTCGTGCCCTAAATATAACTTACTGTCTTAGGGAAGGGCCGTATTAAAGGTGCCCTTAAAAATCTCAGCAGTACTTATACTTGCTGAGTCACTACAAGCTCTCGTTATTGGCACCTGAGCCATGTAATGCACTTTTAAACGCAGCGGAGTGCCCTAGATCACGCCCGAAAGCTGACGAGCCCTTTCCTCGGCCTCCTTTGTAGCATCCTCCAGTGCGAATTTGTTTCAAGGTGGCTATTGGTTACATTCTTTCGGGGATCATGCAGCTACCATGGCCGCGGCCAGTAAACAGCGTAAACAGTAAGCAGCACGGCCAGTCAGAAGCTCCGTCCCCGGGGAACTCCGGCGAGCGTAGGCGATAGGGCCGGCTGAGGAGCACCGGCTGAGGAGGACCTTTGAGCATGCAAAAAGTGACGATAGGAGAGGGAAAGATGAGAACACGCTGAAATTCAGATTTTAACTACATACAACTTAGTTTCTTCAAAATGCATTTAGAGATGTCTTACTGAAGGATATGCGTGAAACGACATCCTTTAACATCCCAGGAATACCGCACCTTAACTGAGAGCCCCTTTCAGAGCCGCATTTGATATGCTTCCTCATACTTCGAGATCTGAGTTCGTTTTTTAACTACGGGCCACAGCACTGGCAGGCCATCCGACATCAGCGTGAACAGCACATGCCCGTAAACGCAGAGCGAACTTGTGATATGTCATTGAAAGGTGGAGTTCAAGCTGATTCGGTCCGAACGGATATATAGAAGTTGCCCAATTTCTCGACCAAATTTTGCAGGGCGAACTTGTGATACGTCATTGAAAGGTGGAGTTCAAGCTCATTCGTTCCGAACAGATACATGGAAGTTGCCCATTTCAGGACCAAATTTTGAGTCTGTAAAAAGTAGCCCAATGTGCCGCATAGGTTTCCAAGACAAATCCCAAGAGTAAGTAGTGCCCAACAATCACAAATTTAATAATTTCTCTGAAGCAATTTCGCGGGTAAAAGGATAAAGCGGTGGTTCAGTGGTTAGGGCGCTCGACTACTGAGCCGGAGTTCCCGGGTTCGAGCCCGACCGCGGCGGCTGCGTTTTTATGGAGGGAAAACGCTAAGGCGCCCGTGTGTTGTGCGATGTCAGTGCACGTTAAAGATCCCCAGGTGGTCGAAATTATTCCGGAGCCCTCCACTACGGTACCTCTTTCTTCCTTTCTTCTTTCGCTCCCTCCTTTATCCCTTTCCTTACGGCGCGGTTCAGGTGTCCAACGATATATGAGACAGATATGCGCAATTTCCTTTCCCCGAAAACAAATTATTATTATTATTATTATTATTATTATTATTATTATTATTATTATTATTATTATTATTATTATTATTATTATTATTATTATTATTATTATTATTATTATTATTATTAATATTAGAGTTCAGCTAAAGTTTTTACGCATATTTCAACATCGATTTTCATGCAAAACTTCTAGCTCTCGTCCCAGACGGAGTAACTCACTGCAGCTTCCTTCTCTTAGCTGCCGTCGCGTGAGGGCAGATATAATTTTCTTGTATAAACTTCTTCATGGTCACATTCTATGCCCTCAGCTCCTAGCGCGTATCCTTTTGCGTGTACCGCGAAAGAGCATAAGAGAATTCAGACCATTTCAAGTTTCTGCGCTCCTGCACTCCCTCTCCCCTCTGGACAGAATGCAAAAGTTGTTTAATTCTCTTTGTCCTCACCTTGATATATTCGAAAATTCTCTCCCTTCCTTTATATTGAATGTCCGTGACGTTCCACTTTGAGCACTCTTTTTCTCATACATAACTTCCCCTTTCATGCATTTTGTCTTTACTACACTTGTGCGTTTGAACCGGTATTATATTGTTTTTTTCTCTCCTTAATTGTACATCACGTGTACTTGTTTTCATTAATATTATTTCTTTAATACTGTGTACTCACGCCTGATTGTCTGTAACGCGTTCACTAATTACATTTCTTATTGTGTATGATTGTATTTCTAGCTTGTATTTCAGAGATCTCTTATTCGTTCATATTAGCATTGGCTTTATTCTTGTTTGTATTTTGATATATGCTGTACTTAGCTGTTATCGGTCGTTCTTGTGTTCATTCTCTTTGTTTATTGTTTTATTAGTTATTTATATGTCTGTTGCCTGTTCTAGCTGTTTTCATTTACCGCTGTTCGCGCTGTTTCCTTGTTCTCGCCTTTTTGTTTCATGCTTGCTGTCGCGCGTAGTTTATGTGTCTTTTTTTTCTATCGCCTTGACTGCTGCATTACCTCCCCTGAGTGTCTTCCTTTGTAGTGAAATAAATGTACATTTTGTGCGTGTGAATGGTGTACCAGCACCAAGACCTTTGGGTTGTTCCTGGGCACCGAAAAAATAAAGATTGATTGATTGATTGATTGATTGATTGATTGATTGATTATTATTATTATTATTATTATTATTATTATTATTATTATTATTATTATTATTATTATTATTATTATTATTATTATTATTATTATTATTATTATTATTATTATTATTATTATTATTATTATTATTATTATTATTATTATTATTATTATTATTATTATTATTATTATTATTATTAGAAGCGTATTCGCGAAAGTCGGCGTTGGAGAAAAACCAACGCTATCATATCTGCCAGAGTCCGCCCGTGAATCTGAGCTACCTTATTTGCCGAAATATAGCCGTAAAGTAGGTCAGAAATGAACCTTCGGCTGTGGCATTATATAAAGGGCATTTCATCTAACTTGCGCCAAACTTTAAAAAATGTTCTTAGAAGTTGTGAAAAGTGAGGTATGTTGTTTACGACTATGTACGGCAACTCAGAGATTTTTTTTTATTCTGCTTAATTTGTTATCACCAAAGAATCATTATGCAAATTTTCGTTCTTCTCAAGTCACTTCGCTCGGCAAGCTCTGCAGGATACAGCTGTGGCAGCCTGTGACTTTCAGCGCCTATGTCATCGCATGTCATGCTTGCAACGGACCGCATTGCTCTACATCCTCTTATCCTTTTACGCCCTCCTCATTCCTCTCCCCCAGTCAAGGTAGCCAGCCAGAACACTCTTCTGGTTAACCCCTTGTCTTTCTTCTGCCACTTTTCCCTCTCTCTTTTGGTATTTTGGGTGTAACCCAAACGCTGTTCATTGAGTTGGAGAGTTTGCTCAAAAATGCCCTATGAATTTATTTTAAAGTAAGGAACCTCCTTCTTGGTTCTTTTGCAAACAAAGACGCGAAATGTGCTCATAGCCACTTTACAGTGCTTGTGACCCCTAGAAGAACTTTGGTTAACTTGACGTCGTAGCTCTGAGTCAAGTTCAGCAAGCACTTTAGTGCCAATTACAGACCACACGGGCTTCCGACTGACAGTTTCAAGAACATGAAATACGAATAAATTGTTCAACGTAGGGAAGAAGTGCCAGAAGACGGCAACGCAGATGCCGGCGTAGACTCCGTCCTCAAGAAAGTATTTGCGGAACATGTGGTGGATGTGTGGAATCATGCTGTAAAATTGACGCTGGCACATGTGTAAAAGTAGATACGGTTCAAATTAATAAATAGGCTGAAGCTTCTCAAAGAGGTCATCAGTAATCATATAAAAGGTCCAAGAAATCAAAACACCTCTCAGAGATTAAATATATATGCGTGCATTAAGCATTCTTGCACTAAATAAAGTTCTTTTGGGCAATATTTCTGTGTATCTGCTACGGCTTCAGGCCTTGATAGCTTTTTCGGGAAATATATAAGAACGTAGCGCCCGTTTCCAGTTCGATGCGCTAACCTATTGCGGCACGCTTCCATGCACTTTGTCCGAAGGTCATGACATGTCCAGCAATTTTGTATAAAAATTTTGAAAATTGTGTATTTGTAAGACACTTTTACTGTAATATTGAAGTCCATGGTTAATTTCTGTGGCAAGTAGGAAAATCTTTCTTTTAAATTGTGTCCATCGGCCGCATGGAGAAGTAAAGACCCCCATGTAAAACCAATGTGGAACACTTTTCTCCATAGCAAAAACGTCAATCGAAAAAAAAAACAAAGCCGTCTGGTGGTCTGCAGATATATTGATTGTTACAGGGAAATCTTACATAATATGAAAAACTGCGTCCATAAATGGTTTCCCGTTAAAAATGCTTTTGTCCAAATTTTCTGGCTATGGCTGGCCATGGCGGCTTTCGAACCATACACAACAAAGCACTTTTACATAATTGTGCAAAGAGATTGGATGCCAGGACAGCTTTTATGATAATATTTCAGACAGTGTTTACAATATTACCTCCTTTGCTTTCTTAGAATAAGAACGCCGTCAAAGTAAAGATATAAAAGTGGACGAAGGGCTGTAAAAATGTGATACTGAGAATTAGGTCTCAACAAGGTAGCAATAACGACCAACGAAAGAGGCGAAAACGACAATCGAGCCCTTCGTTATAAAAGAAATTGAGAGAACGACCGAGTAATTTATCCGCAGTCAAATATGAGTCCACTAATACTTTCTACTGGATTAGTTGGTTTGTTTTGCTACTGGGAATGCATGTAGCGCGAGAGAATAGCCGAGGAACAGCAGATGAGTGAGGCAAGCGCTACTCTCCACCGGGCAGAATAGCTGACTGCTAAGAAACTTGTTTGAAAATCTTTGAAGATCTTTGAAGATCTGCCTTTCCAAAGTAATGTATGTGAGTGAGTCACCTGGCAACAAATGCTCTGCTGACACATCTTAACAAACCTGAATATACGTTTTGTCAAAGACCCTTCTGAAACCCCAAATTCGCACGACATCGCAAGCTGTTTATGAAAGAACAGTTTCAATGGCCATATGTTCTCGATTGACGTTGATTACCTATTTTATTCCCTCACAGAGAACTCTTCTCCTCTGTTCTTCAGTGCATTGAGCAGAATTGGGTCGTACCTTTTCAAAACGCAGTTGGCATTACTGTTGAATGGTTCGTGTCACTTTTTAATTTTATTAGAAAGCAAGGTTGTTATTTTGAAGGCAGATTATTTGTGCAAAAGACTGGCACATGTATTGGATATTGTGTGGGGCCAGTTTGGCTCAAGATTTTCCTCTCTTTCACTGACCGAATTTTAAACGATGGTATAGATCAGAACAAATTAAGGTTTTAAGATACGGCGATGATTTTAAGTCATTCTGGAAAAAGGACATCTGTGACATACCACGATACTCTGGCCGAATTTTCAATATAGTTAAACAGCTTGGAAGCGTGCGGAACGTCACCCATGAGGTTCTAACACATAACAAGTTAAAGTTCCTAGATCTTAAAATTTTCGGCCAAGAACCGCATGTTTGCTGGGTCTACAAGGCTCGTGCCCACAAAGGAATAATGCCGTTACATTTAGCGCTGTCCAACAGGGTAAAAAGGGTTGTTGCACCCATGTGCAGGGAAGAAGCTATAAAAATGTACTTTTGTCAGGCATTTAAAGTTTGACTCCCAGATTTATAGGAGAAACGTTTCTACAAAAGATTAAAAATAAGAGTTCCGCAAATGAGGTTTTTAAGAAGACAATGAAAGAAAGGGAAACAAGACAGCCGGTACTACCTTTCTCGCATCGTGTTGCTTGCAAAAAGAAAAAGGTGCTCAATAAATACAAACTGCCAGTTGTCTTTTCGGTAACTTGCAAGCCTAAAAGCCTTTGACCGAATATAAACAAAGTGAAAAGAAAGAAAATATACGAAGCAGAGCATGAGTACAGATATGTTGCCGTGCAGAGTAGGTAATTTCTTTCAAATTGGGAAATTCTTTCAATGTGGGAAAGTGTACATTGGTCAGTTCGGACGTTGTCTCAATCAGCGCCTTCGTGAGAATGAAAGATGGTTAAAAACATGGGGCCGGAACAAACTTAGCAGTTCATTGGAAGTCTTGTGAATGGCCCGGAATATTGCAACCATTCCTAAGAAAGACACCGGCAATTGAACGAAAAAACAACGCGCTATCACGTGAGTTGATAGAGGTGTTTCACATCCGGAAGAAATGGTCGGATTACGCCCGTGCTCCTCTACTTAAGCTTTATGCCAGTGAGCACATTTTTTAGATAGACTTATATTCGGCGGGTGTTTTGTGTTTGCTTGGTTATTTACACGAGTGCCTGCCGTGTTTTGTTCATGGAAAAAAACTGTATAAAGGCGTGTCCTTCAGCCATCAATGAAACCAGCTGAGAGAAGCGCTTGTTGACTCGTTTGTTCTGTCTAGCTACATGCATTTCCAATATAAAATATTGGTTAAACAAAACTGTGTATAACGAAACAGTGCATAAAAATAAGAAATGTATGTTTTCTTAAAGGCTGCTTAGAAACCTATGTAGTTTTTATCACCTTTCATTAAAGTAAGTTTCCTTTAAAGTAGTATATAAGTATCCGCAAACGAACAATAATGGACTACGCGAAAGAGACAAGATAGGAGACATGGAAATAAAAAAGACACCAAGGCCGCAGACATGCAACTGTTTATTAACGAGAAAATCGTGTGCTACATAAGCGAGGAACCGAAGCGCGCAACTACCTTTGTCATTCGCACAGGGTTTGATAAAATATAGCACACTGACCATATTCTTTCTCTATTTGGTAAACAAAAAAGCACAAAAAAACACAGTCGTACCATCGTTGGTTGCCACAGTAAAGAACTGGGCAATCAGGTAGCATCTCGATAGGAGCTGCATATGCCGAACGGAAAAATAGCAAAGATAAGCAATCTACAAAATTAAACGCAAAGAGCAAAGAATGAAACGAGGAGTGGCCATGCAGTTGGCAAAATGGAGAAAGAAGACAGCAGTTCTTGTACGATTCACAAAGGTTGTTTCGTGCTTCGGCTCTGCGCTTCTATTCCGCGCTTATATAGCATGTGCTTTCACTCGTGAAAAAACTTTCGGAAGTCAAAGCCCATGTTGTTGTTTACGTTGCTACGTCTCCTGTCCCGTCTTATTCGCGCAGTCCTACCATTTTATTGAAATGAACCAACTAGCCTCAAACGAATTGTAAGGGCCAATTCAGGCTAGGTATGTCGATTTGCAACGACGCTCAGCCCTTTTGTGCCCATTCGGAGCGAAAGCTTATTGGCCACGCAACCCCTGCTCTGCGGAGCAGCGCACAAAACATGTGCGAAACTTTTCTGTCCTCAAATGGGACCTGCTTGAAGCGGTCGTCTTGTGGTTGTTAGCCTATCAAAAGATGGCACATACCCACACTGGGGGATCGGCCAAGAATCGGGTGGCTATTCACCTGAACGCAGTTAACAAAAAGGAAAAGCACGCGGTCGTCTTCCATTCGTCGCCCTCGGCGCGTGCTTTGGCGCCGGCGCTTTCATCTTCTTGAGAAATGGGGCACGCGGCGAGATGAATATACCGAGCTGCGCACTGTCCACGGTCCGCTGTGGTATGCTACGCTAAGATTGTATGCGTTACACTGCGTCATGTTAAAATTGTCACTGAAGTTTCTCCGTTCTCCAATCTGCAAACCGCGCAATGCTTATCATGGTTTCGGCCTGCTATTCAGGTGCCGTCTGCACCTTTTTTTTCGTTTTCGCAGAGTATTCAAATTGTTAAAACTATTTCAATATGCGTTTAGTGTACTTGATGGTATCAATGTCCTATTGGTTTAGCACGGCCAACTGTTGGAAAGCACAACTGCAGAACGGTTGCCGTTGACCATAAGGCGACCATCATCCAAGGCGTCGTCGGTGGCAAGGAGTATTTTTTACTGTATAAAACTTCTTGGGCTTGCCAAATCATGAAGGACGACCCGAAAATGCTACACCCACCTCAAGAGCAGGCGAGGCCTTGCGTTACAACTCAAGCCTAGTGTACCAAACACAGATGGTTCACACGTTACAGCAAACAGCTACAGCCGAGGGAGCACTAGACGTAGAGGCCCTCCCAGTTCGTAGTTTGAGAAGCACTCTATTGAATAAAATATTTATCACCACCACTTCCCAAAACAATCTGGCATATGAAGTATCCGCAAGTTATTACTCTACCGAGCGATGAAGTGTTACAGCCCACGTGGCTGCCCGGTATGAATGGCCGGCAACCACAGTTGGTGTATGCGACGAATTCTCAGCCGCGAATTGGCGTTTATCCAGACAGATATTGGCTGCAGCGCTTAGAAAGCGAAGCTAAATGTTTCTAGTGAATATTTCACTAGCCTGAGCACAAAATTTCTCGAAAACACGTTTTGTCGATGCTGACACCTGGGCGGGTCCGAAAAAAACAGGCGGCATTATTTAAGCGTTACATATTCGTTTCGTGTCCGCATCCTGTGCCACGGCTCGCGTTTTGGAGCTCAAACACATACTGGCACCGATTGAGAACCAGATATGGTGTCGCCAGTTTCAGAGAGTAGTAGATAAGCCCGCTAGCATGCGTCAATTGCCGCCAGATCGTTAACGGCTTAAATAAAGAAACGTCTATGATAGAGAAATCTTAGTGCCCTTCGGATTCGTTATAACGAGATTAAAGTGCATATGACCCTTTCAGGCCTGCGTCAACTGTTCTGCACGCGTATTTTTATAACTTTTCTTCAAGCATTCTAGATTCACGACAACAGCGATACTGCCTACACTCGACTGTCCTGATAGCGGAATGGTAGGGCCATTTTGTTCTTAGAAAACATAGCGCAAGAAAGACACGGACGACACAGAAGTGGACAGGACAGGCGCTAACTTGCAACTTTATATTTCGAAAAGCCACCACGTCTAATATATAGGAGCCGATAACCACCATCAAGCGATGAGCATGCGCAAAAAAGAGCACAATCAGGATTACAGCTTGTGAAAATAAGCAAAAAATTGCGATAAAATAACAAAATGAAAGCACGGTGCCGGGAGAACAATGAAAGAAAAGAGACATCGTGTACTGAAACTTGCTGCAAAAAGCGCTTTACAAGCTTGTAAAGGTTAAGACCCAAACAGATAACGCGGCAAAAATGGAGATAAACAGATCGACTAAAAGATGAGGGGAGTGTACAAGGCTCCACACTGAGACAAGCACGTGGTGAAGTATGACAGAATGACAAAGGGGAAACTACATTTATGGGTCATGGCAGTGGAAGTAAAAGATAGCAGAAATTTAGGCCAAAAACAGATAAGGGCTGTGATACTATACATAATCAAATGAAAAAATTGAAAAAGTTTGAAACTAGGAAACAATGAAAATATATGTATATGAAAAATACAGAAAGACCTAAACAGAAAAAGGATAAACCCAGAAGATAAAACACGAGTGTAGAAGGCTACACGCTAAAACAACGAGGGGGGGATGCAAATATGAGAAAGGATATAACAACTGAAGTAAAAGTCAATAAAATGCCAAGGAATAGAAGCAGCAGGAAAACCCAAAGGAAAAGCGGAGCCGTTCCAGTTCACAACACCATAAATATTCTTGACACATGGTTCACACCTACAGATAGCCATCAAGGAATTCAACTTCACTGTCCAGTAATTGAATAGAAGGTGCGCTGACGCACTTTTTCCCAGCTTTGCTTATAAAATACGCCTCCATGACTTCACGCTCCGTTTTTCCTTTAGCTGATGTTAAGAATTCTGTTTTATCTATTTTTGGATAGCATCCACTCTTTTGCTCTGTGTCACATGCTTTGCAATGGTCGGCCAGGTTACTTCCTGATTTGTTGCGTACGCATAATCTATGTTCTCTGGCCCTGTCATTGAAGCATCTTCCTGTCTGCCCAATGTAATGACGCCCGCAACTGATAGGAATTCTGTACACAACGTTCGCTTTACATTCCGTAAACTTTGTTTGATGTTTCGTCGTGCAGTCATCTCGTTTTTCCATTTTCTTAGTGCATACCTTGGAAAGCTTACATGGGGCAGAGAAAACTACTTGTACATTATAACGCGCTGCCAGCTTCTTGAAATTATGCGAAAACCTATGATAATATGGTATTACCTGGACAGGAGTCTTGCCTTTTATCTCTTCACTCCCCTGCTCACTACAAGAAACCTTGGGGGCTTTCAGCTTTTGCAGAAGGCTTTCACACACTGCCAGTAGAAGGGCTTCGGGGAATCCAGCCTCCTGCAGGCGCCTGAATTGCTCATGGATGCTGGCGGCCATACGGTGCGTGCAGGATTTTGTAGCTGCTCCGTGGAGACATGAAGACACGATACCCCGCTTAACAACTTTAGAGTGCGCGCTGTCAAAGCGTAACAGACGTTTTTTGGTTCGTGGATGGTACATCCAGCAGATATTCACGGTTGGTGAGATCTAATTCAATATCTAAGAACTGAATGCGGCCATCTGTAGGTGATTCCCACGTAAAATTTAACCCGGCACCGTGCTCCGAAAAAATTCTCAACGCTTCCTTGTCAACATCGCATTTTCTTCCATGACATTTTCTAAAAATAATAAGGAAGTCATCAACGTACCTGAACACTTTTAAAACAGGAAGGTCAGAAAGATTAGCTTGAATGCGTTTGTCAATCGCGGATAAAAATAGGTCACATAACACAGGCGCAACAGAGGAACCTATACAAATGCCTCTTTTTTGAATATAGAAATGTCCTTCTGAAAAGATAGCTGTGGACGCAAGGTAGAATTCCAGCGAAGGACAGGAAAGAATCGCTGCTGGTTCCCGCGCCGTTCTGGAAGGCTATTTCCCCGCTTTCACATATTGTTTCTCGGAGCACTGAGAGCAACTGTCCATGAGGTACTGAATAATAAAGGTCTTCTATGTCTATTGAAAAACCATTCACGTCGCAAAAAGGACCCTGCTCGAGGTTGACGACCAATTCTTTAGAGCTTCGGATGAGGAACGGATCCTCAGTCTTCAAGGCGTTAAGGTGCCGTTGAAGGTAGGAGCTAACAAGCTTTTGCCAGGTGCCGTTCTCGGACACTATGACCCTAAACGGACATGCAGGCTTGTGCGTTTTCGCAGTGTAAAATACATCTAAGCATCCATTTTTGGTCTTTTCCACTGCTTTACGAAGAGTGTCGAGACCTAGTTCTCCCAGAAGATGAATTCCAGAACGGCGGCACCGCTTCGGGTCAAACTTGACTTGGTTAAAGTTCTTCTGGATGGCGGAGAGGGCTTTTTCTTTAAACATCGCTGCTGGTAAGATGGCAAAGCCACCTTCTTTGTCGCACTGCAAAGCAACCAGATTCTGTTGATGCAGATAAGCAGTCACTTTTTGAAACGGCGGTTTTTTGTTGATCAGGTGCCTTTGGTTACTCTTGAGGCAGGCTATTCCATCTTGAATCAGACGCTCTCTGTCCTTTTCCGTTGCTCTAGCCGCCGTTTGACGAACACACGCGATTAATGCTTGCCTTTGCACAGGGGGCTGGTACGCAAACTTCGGTCCTTTCTCTAAAATATTCCTTATTTCAGGGGAAATGACAGCGTCTCCCAGAACGGTGACGTCTTCACCTGTTCCTTTCAATGACTTCCTTGTTTGTGGCAGGCCAAGACGCGCTCGCTGCCACAGGAACTCAGTCGTCTGCGCTGCTAGCTTCTTAAATTCCGCTAGTTTTGTGGGATTTCCAGTAGGCTGCGCCAAAACGAGGACTCGAAGCCAATCATGGTACAGTCGAACTTGTCTCCAGTACTCACTTTTCAGGCGTCTTGCTTGAAATTCGTCGAGCATGATCCCCATGATGGTGGTACGGCTGCCAAGCCTAAGGCTTGGGAGCCGTACCACCATCATGGGGATCATGCACGACGAATTTCAAGCAAGACGCCTGAAAAGTGAGTACTGGAGACAAGTTCGACTGTACCATGATTGGCTTCGAGTCCTCGTTTTGGAGCAGCCTACTGGAAATCCCACAAAACTAGCGGAATTTAAGAAGCTAGCAGCGCAGACGACTGAGTTCCTGTGGCAGCGAGCGCGTCTTGGCCTGCCACAAACAAGGAAGTCATTGAAAGGAACAGGTGAAGACGTCACCGTTCTGGGAGACGCTGTCATTTCCCCTGAAATAAGGAATATTTTAGAGAAAGGACCGAAGTTCGCGTACCAGCCCCCGGTGCAAAGGCAAGCATTAATCGCGTGTGTTCGTCAAACGGCGGCTAGAGCAACGGAAAAGGACAGAGAGCGTCTGATTGAAGATGGAATAGCCTGCCTCAAGAGTAATGAAAGGCACCTGATCAACAAAAAACCGCCGTTTCAAAAAGTGACTGCTTATCTGCATCAACAGAATCTGGTTGCTTTGCAGTGCGACAAAGAAGGTGGCTTTGCCATCTTACCAGCAGCGATGTTTAAAGAAAAAGCCCTCTCCGCCATCCAGAAGAACTTTAACCAAGTCAAGTTTGACCCGAAGCGGTGCCGTCGTTCTGGAATTCATCTTCTGGGAGAACTAGGTCTCGACACTCTTCGTAAAGCAGTGGAAAAGACCAAAAATGGATGTTTAGATGTATTTTACACTGCGAAAACGCACAAGCCTGCATGTCCGTTTAGGGTCATAGTGTCCGAGAACGGCACCTGGCAAAAGCTTGTTAGCTCCTACCTTCAACGGCACCTTAACACCTTGAAGACTGAGGATCCGTTCCTCATCCGAAGCTCTAAAGAATTGGTCGTCAACCTCGAGCAGGGTCCTTATTGCGACGTGAATGGTTTTTCAATAGACATAGAAGACCTTTATTATTCAGTACCTCATGGACAGTTGCTCTCAGTGCTCCGAGAAACAATATGTGAAAGCGGGGAAATAGCCTTTCAGAACGGCGCGGGAACCAGCAGCGATTCTTTCCTGTCCTTGCTGGAATTCTACCTTGCGTCCACAGCTATCTTTTCAGAAGGACATTTCTATATTCAAAAAAGAGGCATTTGTATAGGTTCCTCTGTTGCGCCTGTGTTATGTGACCTATTTTTATCCGCGATTGACAAACGCATTCACGCTAATCTTTCTGACCTTCCTGTTTTAAAAGTGTTCAGGTACGTTGATGATTTCCTTATTATTTTTAGAAAATGTCATGGAAGAAAATGCGATGTTGACAAGGAAGTGTTGAGAATTTTTTCGGAGCACGGTGCCGGGTTAAATTTTACGTGGGAATCACCTACAGATGGCCGCATTCAGTTCTTAGATATTGAATTAGATCTCACCAACCGTGAATATCTGCTGGATGTACCATCCACGAACCAAAAAACGTCTGTTACGCTTTGACAGCGCGCACTCTAAAGCTGTTAAGCGGGGTATCGTGTCTTCATGTCTCCACGGAGCAGCTACAAAATCCTGCACGCACCGTATGGCCGCCAGCATCCATGAGCAATTCAGGCGCCTGCAGGAGGCTGGATTCCCCGATAGCCCTTCTACTGGCAGTGTGTGAAAGCCTTCTGCAAAAGCTGAAAGCCCCCAAGGTTTCTTGTAGTGAGCAGGGGAGTGAAGAGATAAAAGGCAAGACTCCTGTCCAGGTAATACCATATTATCATAGGTTTTCACATAATTTCAAGAAGCTGGCAGCGCGTTATAATGTACAAGAAGTTTTCTCTGCCCCATGTAAGCTTTGCAAGGTCTGCACTAAGAAAATGGTAAAACGAGATGACTGCACGACGAAACATCAAACAAAGTTTACGGAATGTAAGGCGAACGTTGTGTACAGAATTCCTATCAGTTGCGGGCGTCATTACATTGGGCAGACAGGAAGATGCTTCAATGACAGGGCCAGAGAACATAGATTATGCGTACGCAACAAATCAGGAAGTAACCTGGCCGACCATTGCAAAGCATGTGACACAGAGCAAAAGAGTGGATGCTATCCAAAAATAGATAAAACAGAATTCTTAACATCAGCTAAAGGAAAAACGGAGCGTGAAGTCATGGAGGCGTATTTTATAAGCAAAGCTGGGAAAAAGTGCGTCAGCGCACCTTCTATTCATTTACTGGACAGTGAAGTTGAATTCCTTGATGGCTATCTGTAGGTGTGAACCATGTGTCAAGAATATTTATGGTGTTGTGAACTGGAACGGTTCCGCTTTTCCTTTGGGTTTTCCTGCTGCTTCTATTCCTTGGCATTTTATTGACTTTTACTTCAGTTATTTCCTTTCTCATATTTGCATCCCCCGCCTCGTTGTTTTAGCGTGTAGCCCTCTACACTCGTGTTTTATCTTCTGGTTTTATCCTTTTTCTGTTTAGGTCTTTCTGTATTTTTCATATACATATATTTCATTGTTTCCTAGTTTCAAACTTTTTCAATTTTTTCATTTGATTATGTATAGTATCACAGCCCTTATCTGTTTTTGGCCTAAATTTCTGCTATCTTTTACTTCCATTGCCATGACCCATAAATGTATTTTCCCCTTTGTCATTCTGCCTTTCTTCACCACGTGCTTGTCTCAGTGTGGAGCCTTGTACACTCCACTCATCTTTTAGTCGATCTGTTTATCTCCCTTTTTGCCGCGTTATCTGTTTTGTTCTTAACCTTGACAAGCTTGTAAAGCGCTTTTTGCAGTAAGTTTCAGTGTTCCCCCGGCACCGTGCTTTCATTTTGTTATTTTATCGCAATTTGTTGCTTATTTTTCACACACTGTAATCCTGATTGTGCTCTTCTTTGCGCATGCTCATCGCTTGATGGTGGTAATCGGCTCCTATATATTAGACGTGGTGGCTTTTCGAAATATAAAGTTGCAAGTTAGCGCCTGTCTGTGGAGTTCGCTGACCTTTCCGCGAACTCGTTGGTCTTGTGTTCTCAAGGAAGGCTGCTCCAGTGGGGTCGGAAGTCCCCAACAAAGGGGCCCGTCCCGTTCCTGCCTCCCCTTCGCGTGGGGGACGTCCTTGTTTTCTCCGCGCCGTCACGGGCATAGCCCGTCTTAAGAGGCCTGAAGCCAACGAGGTTTCGAGGGCGCACGTGATACGGCTGAGTATTAGCCGGGAGACCGGAAACCCACTATTCCTGTAACGACTGTCTACTTCCCTTGACGACTGTATTCTCTTTGTTGCTGTCAACAACCTGAGTCATCGCCTCGTCGGCACATGTTTCTAGCATCTGTGGTGCCGTGGGTGGCGTGGGGAACGGAAGTCGCATTTGTGCTGTTTGTCTATTTCATTGCAACCTCTCCTTTCCCAAATGTTTAATCAGCACTCTTTCACCAATCTGTGATTAGTTGGCGGAAATCCTTATTTTCCTTTCCCTAACCACTGATTGGCGAGATGGGTCGTTGGTTATCTTATTGGTTGTTGTCCTCGCTAAGGGCGGAGACAGAGGGTTTAAAACCAAGCGCTCTGGGTTGAGTGGGGGCTGAATTCGTCTGATCCACGATATAGTCATGTAAATAGTTTTCTCCTTGCTTTGTTTCTTCTTGTTTTTTTTATCTATGTTGTAAATAAATAGTTAACCTTCTCCTTTTCTTGAGTAATGTGAATGTTTGCGAGTAGAACCACCGGGTCATCAAGAAAGCCCGATTTCATCATCAAGTAGTTTCCCCTCATCGCAACAGGAAGGGGAAACTCAACTGGCGCAGTCGACACAGGATCGCAACTGGCGCAGTCGACACAGGATCGCAACTTCTTTCTACTCGAGGCATTGGACGGAAGGTGAGGAGAACAAGTCGGTGGACAAGCTTTTTGTCCTAAAGGAGAAAACGTGAAGCTGCGTCGCAAGACTGACGTCGAAAGCTTCAGGATCACGGGTCGTGTTCGAGAGGACGTCGGAGGCTCAAGTTAGCTAGGAGCTGAAGGAGCCGGGCAACAACAAGCCATCGAGGGTTCGAGTCAGCGAGCTGCTGAAAAGAACCAGGCGTCCACATCGAACGGGTTCGAGTCAGCGAGCTGCTGAAAAGTAACCAGGCGACCAAGTCAAGCCAGTCAAACGAGGCAGAAGTCAGCGAGCTGCTGAGAGATCCAGGGCTCAAGTCGTCCGCATCGAGGAGCCTGTCGTCATCACGGAGGACGACGAGATCACCGGGGCAGAGAGCAACCAGTAATGTAGGAGACCTTTCTGCTTTCTCCGAATTCACCATGTCGGTGTAGTGTTTAGTGCTAGAAACGATAGCACGGAAAACGGAGATGGCTGCCGTACGGTATGATCAGGAGGGCAGGATGCGACGTGTTGAGCAGGAGGAGGCTGAACAGCTGAGTGAAATTGAAAATTTGAAATTCCAAATTGAACTAGAAAAGAAAAAACTTGCACAGACGCAATTGAAATTAAGGCAGGGGACGAAAGTGGATAGCGAGGTCTTATTCGCAGCAGTTCAATGTTATAACTGCATGAAATTTTGACATTCGATGATTGACTGTCCGAACTCAAAGCAAGAACCAGATGTTCCCGCGGTGAGGGCAGATGTGTGCAAACTAGTAGCTCAGGTAAAGATACTGGCGCCTGATAAGCTACATTCCCAGTCGGAGATTACTGTTAATAAGGTCAGTCAACCAGATGGGATGGATGATCCGGCATGCGGAGACTTGCATACCGAAGGTCAGAGTTCTGAAACCTGTGTGGATTCAGGGACTGAAATAAAATTAACAGGAGACCAAATTCAGTTACGTTCTAGGGGTGAGTGCTCTGAAGAAACGAAACAGGAAGATGCGGTTCTCCAAGTTGCGGACGCTGATCTGTCGTGTGTGCCGATGACTACAGCTTTGAAAGCTGAAGCGGTCAGACAGCAGGGCCTAATCTTGTGTGTCGCACCAGAAGAGATAGGCATAGGAGTGTTAGTCACTCCTGTGACGAACATGCTGTCAGATCAACCCAATATAGACCAGACCCAGGAGACACTTCAGTGTATTGCTCGCGAACAAGAGCTCAGCATCGTACCCCAGCCAGTGTGCGCTAACTCTTACGCCGCATTAAGGGTCGAGGACGGGGAGAAGGTGGATCTGATAGTGAGAACGCTCTTCGCTGTAGATAGTAATCCAGCTGCCAAAGATGAGTTGTCTTGCCAGTCGGTGCTGACACTGTGCGCGCTGACATATCTAGCTGAAGGTGTAGGGCAGCTAGTAACATCGGAAACACACTCGGTACTACAGCAGCCAGAAAGGAACCAGCCAGGTGAAGAACATGAGATCTCAGATTTCGATGAGCATTTCAGAATCTCGCACGAATCTGTTCGAGACAGACTCAAGGCTTCAGTGGAGCGTCAGGCAGGTCCCGAAGCTGCAAATTTTTCTGCATCAGATTGGGAGCTAACAGGGACAGCTGCAAAGAATTTCGCAGCGGATAGGACACTGGTGGATGTAGGCAATGCCTCCATTCCTGTAGGTTCACACATGGAGCCACCTGCCCCATCATCAGAGGTGTGCAAGCTCGGCGGCGAAGGTGATCGTAAAACGATAATGTGTGAGGGCAGGCTCTTCTCTGAGGAGAACACCGGCCGCCAACGCTGTAAACAGCTAGCACTGCCTGAAACACGATGTCAAACTGCAGGCCAAGTTGCCGATGACAGGCCTAACCCGACGGTAAAACTAAAAGTAAGGGTGTATGCAGACGCGATGGCAGCAGCAATCTTCTTAGCCCGCGGGGAGCCGGTGAGCTCTACTGATCCGATAGCGGCGGCAGCCTTTGCAACCGGCGCTGTGCCGGACAATTTGAAATTT
This sequence comes from Amblyomma americanum, assembly GCA_030143305.2. Classification (NCBI taxonomy): domain Eukaryota; kingdom Metazoa; phylum Arthropoda; class Arachnida; order Ixodida; family Ixodidae; genus Amblyomma; species Amblyomma americanum. The sequence goes on along the minus strand of JARKHS020031776.1, from coordinate 13,202 downwards.
TGGTCCAATCTTGTGGACAAAGCTAAAAGGAAACATCTTCTTTTTCGAGATGTAGGTGGCTAGAAATCATTCTGCCAATTTGGAGCACCGATCTGACATGGTGGATTCTGGAATGTGCAGATTGGTGTCCTAACCTTATGTGTGCGGATTGAATTAACCGCAATGTGCGCGCGTGTGTACGTGTGTACGTGTTTGTGGACTGATAGAACAGCCGAGCATACATGGGCGCGTGTGTGTAATTTAATTTTGTGTTCCGGCAAATTGTGACTGAACTTTTATGTCACACTGACAGCAAGTGTACGCGTGACATTCTTGGTTGGGAGGTGTGGAGTTCGCTGACCTTTCCGCGAACTCGTTGGTCTTGTGTTCTCAAGGAAGGCCGCTCCAGTGGGGTTGGAAGTCCCCAACAAAGGGGCCCGTCCCGTTCCTGCCTCCCCTTCGCGCGGCGGACGTCCTTGTTTTCTCCGCGCCGTCACGGGCATAGCCCGTCTTAAGAGGCCTGAAGCCAACGAGGTTTCGAGGGCGCACGTGATACGGCTGAGTATTAGCCGGGTGACCGGAAACCCACTATTCCTGTAACGACTGTCTACTTCCCTTAACGACTGTATTCTCTTTGTTGCTGTCAACAACCTGAGTCATCGCCTCGTCGGCACATGTTTATAGCATCTGTGGTGCCGTGGGTGGCGTGGGGAACGGAAGTCGCATTTGTGCTGTTTGTCTATTTGATTGCAACCTCTCCTTTCCCAAATGTTTAATCAGCACCCTTTCCCCAATCTTTGATTAGTTGGCGGAAATCCTTATTTTCCTTTCCCTAACCACTGATTGGCGAGATGGGTCGTTTGTTATCTTATTGGTTGCGGTCCCCGCTAAAGGCGGAAACAGAGGGTTTAAAACCAAGCGCTCTGGGTTGAGTGGGGGCTGAATTCGTCTGATCCACGATTTAGTCATGTAAATAGTTTTCTCCTTGCTTTGTTTTTTTCGTTTTTTTACCTATGTTGTAAATAAATAGTTAACCTTCTCCTTTCCTTGAGTAATGTGAATGTTTGCGAGTAGAACCACCGGGTCATTAAGAAACCCCGATTTCATCATCAAGTAGTTTCCTCTCATCGCAACAGGAAGGGGAAACTCAACTGGCGCAGTCGACACAGGATCGCAACTCTGTCCTGTCCACTTCTGTGTCGTCCGTGTCCTTTTTGCGCTATGTTTTCTAAGAACTGTTGCCAACAAGCCCAAACCAAGCTACTGTTACACCATTTTGTGCCCACAAAATATGATCGCTTTTTAAAAACACGAAGTAAAGGTGCCTTCCACAAAGATTTACGCTACTGTTAAAGATGCGTGGTCTTTTGCTGCAAATAATTCTTCTCTCACGCAGATTAATGTTTCACCAGAGAACTCTCCAGCTCCATTTTCGTTACGGAGACTGCTTCGGATAATAAAAGAAAATACTTATTTTGGCATAGTTATGATTTTAACAATCGCGCTGCAAATCGTTGAGCGCAGTTGTATGCGGCGTTGTGAGTTCCTAAAGGTTTGGAGCCATAATGTTGTTTTTCTTAAATATGTAGCCCTAACTACACAAACCCAAATTTCAGGTTTTCATCAAACGTAGGCCATAAAGCAGAAATTTGGGCAAGTTGGTACGTATCCATTTTGAAACAGCGCAACAAAGACGGGACGTGGAAACTGAGGTGTAAAGACAAACATGCGCTGACTAACAACTGGGTTTATTGAAAAAAACACACAAAATATATACAGAGTTAGGAAAGATTAATCGCCACCATAGTCAACTCATGCCACATGTGACGCCAGATATCCAATCTCCCCTTTGGAAAGGGCGACCGATGGGCAACTAACGCACGTTGCGCCTTTCTCACGTATAAGAAAAGCTTCAAACACTTCTCGCGTCATCTTATCACAATGGCGAAACACGATATTGGTGTTCTTATAGTCGGGGGTACATTTGCATTTCTTGCAACGGAATGCACCTTTAGTGAGAGGGTCTCCTTCTGTTTTTCTTTTTTCGTACTCTTTTTCGTGTTTGCATTTGCACCTTCTGCAGTGGACCGCCACGTGTGACAGGGGGTCTTTTTTTCTGGTGTTCTCATGTTCCATGATTCGCTTGTTGATGCATCTTCCTGTTTGGCCAATATATGTGGCGCCACACGAGAAGGGAATTTGGTATACTACCCCTACCTCGCAAGGTACATAAGGGGAAACATGGCGCACCTGACAAGCCCTTTTGTTTTCCTCCTGCCTCTGCCTTACCTGTCTACACATTCTGCCTAATTTCTTCGGGGCAGAAAATACGACGTCAACGCCATATCTGGCTGCCACTTTTTTGAGCCCATGGGACATGCTGTGCGCATATAGAACCACTGCCGGCCTTTTATTTTTATTTTTATTTTCATTTCTTGCACCCGGCCGAGCCCCATACTTCACGTACCTAAGCAATTTTTCCGCTGCCCTGGAAATGAGGTGAGCCGGATAGCCATTCGCGCATAATCTGTTTTATTGGGCTGCAATGCTCTCCCCAATCATTTCATGGCAGGACTTCTTGAGTGAAGATTGGAGGCACGACAAGATAATGCCTTCTTTTATAAGCTTGGAATGACCTGACCTGAAGTTTAACAAGGGCTTAGCCGATCTTGGCCGATAACACCAGCACACGTGCTTGTCTCGGGAAAACAAAACCAAATCTAGAAACCGCAGTTCCTTGTTCGTGGGTACCTCTGTTGTAAACTTTAGGCCACGCCCGTACTCATTAAACACCTTAAGAACATCGACTAACATTCTAGGCAGGCTGTCTGGCGGGGTAAACACCAAATAGTCGTCGACATAACGAAAAATACGCACCCCTATCTCCTTCGAAGCTTGCTCAATCTCCCTGTCCACAAAACTCAAAAAAATGTTAGCCAATACAGGTGCAACCCTGGAACCAATGCATACACCGGATGCTTGCACAAATGACTTGCCCTCCCACTCAACAACTGTTGCCAACAGGTAGAAGGACAAAATTTCTAAAAAACTATCAACAGACACACCACATTTTTCAATGAATGCACTTTCGTCATTGTCCTGTGTGATGCACATTTTAACGGCCCTCATGAGCTCTCCGTGTGGCAATGAATAGTAAAGGTCCACTACGTCAACGCTGAAAAACTTGCAGATCCCAGGGTTATCCAGCTTAAGGTGCTCCACCAGCGCATCCGAATTCGGAATCACGAATGGGTCTGGCAGGGCCAGCGCCTCCAGTTGCCTTTGAAGATAACCTGAAACTACATGCTGCCAGGTCCCTCGTTCGGAGACAATGGAACGGAAAGGTTGGTCCGGCTTGTGTGTCTTAATGGCGAAAAAAACTTCGAGCTTCAGTCCTGCCGACTTATTCGCTGTGTCCGCCAGCTTGCTCAAATTGTGGTGTCTCAAAAGTTCGACCGCCCGCCATTTCACCTTAGAACCACTGAAGTCAACTTCCTTGAAGTTTCTCCCCAGGGCTTCTGAAGCTTTATCCGCATAGGTGCCTGCCGGAAGGACCACAAAGCAACCCTCCTTATCGGCCGTCATCAACGCGAGCCCACTTTCAGCCAGGAAATCAACCGTGTTCTTCATGTTCCCGCTCTTTCGTTGCATACCATGGGTTCTGCTCAACACGGTAACACATTCCACAGTGCACCTCGGGCGCATGTCCTCAGGAGCCAAACGAATGATGTTCCTTAAACAAGCTACCTTCTCTGCAGGATTCAGGCGAGGTTCAAAGGCGAATTTTGGCCCCATCCGCAACACTTCTTTGTGTCTCTCAGGTATAACCTTAGTGCTGAGGTCAATGAACCGTCCTTGCTCCGTCTAACTCTGCCTAAAAGGGAGCGATCCAGCACGGAGCAAGGACGGTTCATTGACCTCAGCACCAAGGTTATACCTGAGAGACACAAAGAAGTGTTGCGGGTGGGGCCAAAATTCGCCTTTGAACCTCGCCTGAATCCTGCAGAGAAGGTAGCTTGTTTAAGGAACATCATTCGTTTGGCTCCTGAGGACATGCGCCCGAGGTGCACTGTGGAATGTGTTACCGTGTTGAGCAGAACCCATGGTATGCAACGAAAGAGCGGGAACATGAAGAACACGGTTGATTTCCTGGCTGAAAGTGGGCTCGCGTTGATGACGGCCGATAAGGAGGGTTGCTTTGTGGTCCTTCCGGCAGGCACCTATGCGGATAAAGCTTCAGAAGCCCTGGGGAGAAACTTCAAGGAAGTTGACTTCAGTGGTTCTAAGGTGAAATGGCGGGCGGTCGAACTTTTGAGACACCACAATTTGAGGAAGCTGGCGGACACAGCGAATAAGTCGGCAGGACTGAAGCTCGAAGTTTTTTTCGCCATTAAGACACACAAGCCGGACCAACCTTTCCGTTCCATTGTCTCCGAACGAGGGACCTGGCAGCATGTAGTTTCAGGTTATCTTCAAAGGCAACTGGAGGCGCTGGCCCTGCCAGACCCATTCGTGATTCCGAATTCGGATGCGCTGGTGGAGCACCTTAAGCTGGATAACCCTGGGATCTGCAAGTTTTTCAGCGTTGACGTAGTGGACCTTTACTATTCATTGCCACACGGAGAGCTCATGAGGGCCGTTAAAATGTGCATCACACAGGACAATGACGAAAGTGCATTCATTGAAAAATGTGGTGTGTCTGTTGATAGTTTTTTAGAAATTTTGTCCTTCTACCTGTCGGCAACAGTTGTTGAGTGGGAGGGCAAGTCATTTGTGCAAGCATCCGGTGTATGCATTGGTTCCAGGGTTGCACCTGTATTGGCTAACATTTTTTTGAGTTTTGTGGACAGGGAGACTGAGCAAGCTTCGAAGGAGTTAGGGGTGCGTATTTTTCGTTATGTCGACGACTATTTGGTGTTTACCCCGCCAGACAGCCTGCCTAGAATGTTAGTCGATGTTCTTAAGGTGTTTAATGAGTACGGGCGTGGCCTAAAGTTTACAACAGAGGTACCCACGAACAAGGAACCGCAGTTTCTAGATTTGGTTTTGTTTTCCCGAGACAAGCACGTGTGCTGATGTTATCGGCCAAGATCGGCTAAGCCCTTGTTAAACTTCAGGTCAGGTCATACCAAGCTTATAAAAGAAGGCATTATCTTGTCGTGCCTCCAATCTTCACTCAAGAAGTCCTGCCATGAAATGATTGGGGAGAGCATTGCAGCCCAATCAAACAGATTATGCGCGAATGGCTATCCGGCTCACCTCATTTCCAGGGCAGCGGAAAAATTGCTTAGGCACGTGAAGTATGGGGCTCGGCCGGGTGCAAGAAATGAAAATAAAAATAAAAGGCCGGCAGTGGTTCCATATGCGCACAGCATGTCCCATGGGCTCAAAAAAGTGGCAGGCAGATATGGCGTTCACGTCGTATTTTCTGCCCCGAAGAAATTAGGCAGAATGTGTAGACAGGTAAGGCAGAGGCAGGAGGGAAACAAAAGGGCTTGTCAGGTGCGCCATGTTTCCCCTTATGTACCTTGCGAGGTAGGGGTAGTATACCAAATTCCCTTCTCGTGTGGCGCCACATATATTGGCCAAACAGGAAGATGCATCAACAAGCGAATCATGGAACATGAGAACACCAGAAAAAAAGACCCCCTGTTACACGTGGCGGTCCACTGCAGAAGGTGCAAATGCAAACACGAAAAAGAGTACGAAAAAAGAAAAACAGAAGGAGACCCTCTCACTAAGGGTGCATTCCGTTGCAAGAAATGCAAATGTACCCCCGACTATAAGAACACCAATATCGTGTTTCGCCATTGTGATAAGATGACGAGAGAAGTGTTTGAAGCTTTTCTTATACGTGAGAAAGGCGCAACGTGCATTAGTTGCCCATCGGTCGCCCTTTCCGAAGGGGAGATTGGATATCTGGCGTCACATGTGGCATGAGTTGACTATGGTGGCGATTAATCTTTCCTAACTCTGTATATATTTTGTGTGTTTTTTTTCAATAAACCCAGTTGTTAGTCAGCGCATGTTTGTCTTTACACCTCAGTTTCCATGTCCCGTCTTTGTTGCGCTGTTTCAAAATGTAGGCCATAAAGCTCGTCTGAAAGTGGTAGTGGTGGTGAGAATGTAGAATGAAAACATCTTCTCAATGTCCTTCACAAATTCTCTCCGCGCTGTAACGTGATTGTTTTGTTCGCCAACTTACCAAACCTCCCATATATAGATGCGTTCTGCCTTAGGAGAAGAGCGCAAAATGCCCTTTGCTCTTGCACGGAAAAATGTGAGCTAAAGTTGATTACATATTTCATGTGATGTTTCTGCTAAGCATTGTTGAGATTTGTTTCCAGCCAGACGTGGAACTCGTGTACAATTGATTGCCAGTAGTCTGGAAAATATGATTGTCTTTATTATTTTGGCATAAGCTGCCCTCTACGTATGACAGGTAGTGAACGCAGATCCGGACCACGAGAGCGAAATAACTAGAAGAACAAGAAGGGAATGGAGCGCAATTCACAAGGGTGGAAACTTGGGCGAGTCGGTAACGATGATCCATGGTATATGGGGAGCGCAAAAACGGCACAAGGGACAAAGAAAGACGGACAACACAGGACAATGGAGCGCATTTGGCAGCTGCTGTCTGGTCAAGAATAGCAGTTTACCTGTATCCCTGAAGAGCACATTGTATAACAGCTGTATTTTACTTGCGTTCAGCTGATCGGAATAACCTTCAACGATAACCGAAGTGGTTCAGTTTAAACTGAAGACAATGCACAGAGCTATCGATAAGAAAATGATGGGTGTACTGTTAAAACACAAGAAAAGAGCAAAATGATTCAAGGAATCAACGCACAGTGACATCCAAGTGGAAATCAAGAAGGCATGGGCATGCGAAAGGCATGTAATGTAAAGATAACCGCTGGTCGTTAAGGTCAACGGAATGAATAGAAGAGAAGGGAAGCGTAGCAGAGGGTGGCAGAAAGTTAGGTGGATAAAATTACAACGTTTGTGGGAATAAGTTGTCAGCAGCTGGAACAGAAAGAACTTGAGGGAGAAGTATGGGAAAATACTTTGCCAGGCAGTGGCCGTAATCGAGCTCATCATGATGATAATTATGAAGCTGACCTCTGTGTTAGCTCCTTCTATTCTACAGGGCTTCGATGCTGTTGACACACCAGTACTGGGCGAACTGAAATAATAGTCACTGACCCAAGAAAAAACGGTTAGAAACATTCATCTATCCGCTCGTCTTTCTGGATAATATTAGGCTTCTATTTTGCGATTAGTGAGGCATTTTTGTACAGGCGCAATTCGCTACTTAGGGCACAATTGTTGCATCTGACAAATACTACTTTACACATGCACGTTTTATTTGTATACCCATTACTGAGGTTTTGAAAAAACTTAAGCTCGAATATAACAGTCGCGCCGCCACATTTTTTGTCCTTTACCGTGTGCATAACGCTTAGCAGTTAGAATGGATTAAAAACACTATTCCTTTTGTTCGCTCCTCACAATCTTGGAAGCGTTTACTGAGGCACTTGCGTAAAGCGTGTATTAACAGCTTTAAAACCTTCAAGGCCTGCAACTAGCTTGTAAAACAAAATATTGATACTGCTAATATCACGGTCCATTCACGTTAATGTGCGAAAAGAGAGCGATGTCTACAATTCTAAGAAAGCAATCAATATGAAAAAATGAGAGAACGAGGCATTTTTTCCGACGAGAACTTCCATGGTGACGTCAATATGTCAAATAGTAAACACTGTTCTTCGAAAATCGGAACTCGTTTTGAAAAAAAAAATTGACTGTGCACTATAGCCTCAAAGGCTGTGACATGGCAGCAGACTTCTTGCAGTTTCCTTTATGTTGGCTGGCAAATTATTCATGCGTCCTGAAGTATAATAGTATAATGGTCCCAAGGAGCATCAGAACAATTAGAAGCAATTGCTCGCATAGTACTTAATCAAGTTTGTGTTGTAAAAGCTTCTAACATGTTTTAAGGACTACGAACACAAAAGCGGTAACTGACAACTGGTATTATTGGCAGAAGGTCGCGCTTATAGCTCCAATAATTTGTTGGAAAAAAAGGCAAAGGCATGATATCTAACATAAAAAACAGTGTTCACTTAGTTCTTGAGTGCGTGTCCTCTTTCTTGTGCTCTGTCTCTTACTTGAAACGTTTTACAAGAAAAATATGTACAAATTCGTCACAAAAGAATCTTTCCGGTGAAACATATTTTTTGCAATCATTTTTCAAAAATGCCAGCTTGGAAACGGCTGTATTGTCGAAATATAGTATGACAAATTGTGCTTTAATGTCTGGAGCGTTTGTATGAATTATGGCATCGAGGTCTCGCATCTGCTCGTTGGACCTTTTTCTTGGAAGGGAAGGGACACAGCTCTTCTTTGTGCTTTTATGTGCTTTCCAAAATAGCCGAAAACATTTTCCTGTGGCAAGAATAGCCCCCCGATAAGAGTTTTCAAAGGGTGCTGCTTATTGTCATCTCCTTACAGGAAGTCTTGCTTCAGTGATGCCATTTTCTCACATGTTCTTGTTAGCTAGAGCCTTAATACCAACAGGAGGCCATTATTTGATAACATACTGGATCTGTACGATGAACTACTTCGAAACTCTGTTGCCAAGCATGTGTCATGGTGGACAAAAAAGTGTTTTTTTCTTGTTCAGGCAGGCACGACAAAATTATGGAAATGCGGAAACTGCGTAGACTGTCCGTGAAACGTATGAGGCTGGTTGAGGCAGGAGTACGGACGACTTTTTGTCGTTATACAGTCGAGCCCATTTAAAACGGCTTCAGATTTAACGAACACTTACTTATTACAAGTAAATGCGTTGCTACCATCTACATATGCATTAATGCAATGGCAACTCGTCTCGAATACAACAAACTATCGTCGTGCATATCGCTCACAGCGAACGAGGAGGCGGCGTTAACTCGCTTCAAAAAATGAAAAACTCGCTCTTCAAGCTTAACACGAAGATTGGCGCCTACCAGCCACCGTGACACCACCCAGAAATAAGATGTCTTCTCAGATAAGCCAAAAAAAGTGGTAGAATTTTGCCGTAGTTACACTGAGTAGACGTACAAAAAGCATGTTTAGTCTGGTGTGCTCATGGGTCGTCAGCACCTCTGGCCACGATACTAGACTCAGGTTAAGATTTAATTGAGGTTAAGCTGACCTCATCTGTTCGCTCCGCAGATGGGACTTCATGAAAAGGCAGATGTTCAATGCGAAGCGCGAGAGTGTGTTGCAGTTCAACATGAGGCGTCATCGCCTGCGGCGAGAGCACAGTACTCTCGTGCAGTGGCCAGCGAAGCTGACCTGTTCGCGCCACCGTCGGTTGGAAACCCACTCGTGGCATCATATATTTTGATTCTGCATGGGTTGTTGCAATGCTGGGTTTGGCAAAGGTGGCCCTCAATGTCACCTCCAATTGGCTACAGCTGACGAGACGCTCTTCCAAGCTTACGCCAGCTTCCTTCCAATAGCTGAAGCTTGCGCGACGCCGCTCTAAAGTAACCAGAGAATACACGAGATACTCCGAGTCTTCACGCAACATTCTTGCTTCGGATCGCATTCAGTAGTGTTTTTGCACTAAAAAGCGCCAGTAAAACTGCAAGTCACATTAAGGACAATCATTGCCGCTTGTGTGAAGTCTGGGAGCACCCCTAAATGAAAGAAGAGGCGCGTCGCGCGGAAGGCAGTGACACCTTCCATAGTGAAGCTAATGCGCATGGTCGTGGACAAACTAGCGGCAGTGATATTGAAAAGTTTGAACGCCTTTGCTGGCTACGCTGGTCAAGCGGTGTGCGTTGCCTGCCCAGCGGTGTCCGCCTTTTGTGCTGATAGCACGTAGAGGCAGAGAAAGACAGCAGACAGTGCAGCTGATACATTCTTTGCGCACGCGCGCTGCGCTACTTTCGTCACTGCAGTGGCCAAGCAACTCACCATCTTCACACGCATGTAGATTTGCGGCAACGTTACGTTGATGCATAGTTGGGGGATGTTGCCTCAGATGACTACCTATGAGCGTAGAATAGCGGAGAGCTGTGCTAAGACAAAACCGTTGTTCTCAAAAGGTGAGCACTCTCCTACCGTTAGGAATCTTAAGTGGGTGAGGAGCCACCAGCTGTCATGGATGCTTCAACCACGATTAGATTTACCCCCTCTCTAAAGCAGATTTTTGGGAACGAAGATCTCGACGAAGAGACCATGATCACCATAGCGAGCCTGGAAAGCGTCGTGGCAGTCTCTTTTAAAAAAAAACAGACGCGTATAATGTAGTTTCTATGCAGTGGACGCCACTTATAGCGGAAAAAGTTGTTTATTTCGAAAGAACTAATCCGGAAGTTCATAGCTGCCAAATCGTCGCCTTCTTGTCCGGTAGGGAGCGTGAGCCTAGCGCCTAGCCTGGTATAGCGTGAGCGCTCCGTCCCGCCTCACTGCCCGCTCATCGTATTATACCTGGCTCATATCGGTGATTATGACCCTAATACGTCATGCTTTCGCACTGCATAGAAATGCTGTAAACATTCTATGTAATCATCGTGATCCTCTTTTTTCTCCTTTTCCCGTTTCCCAGCGCAGAGTAGCAAGCCAGATATTCATTTTTGCGGCCAACCTCTCTGCTTTTCCCGTCAATAAACCCTCTATTTCTCTTTTCTCTGCAATTTCTGCCTCAAATGCAAGGAGTGTGCTTGCTGCCCACACCTGATACAGTGTATGCAACCCGCATGACCATTAGGTTCGTTTTAAGTTGACAACTGTATTTTAGAGAAAGAATGGAGTGGGAACAGTGCATTTTGTAAGGAGTGAACTGGAACTGCCAGGGGGACGTCATCTTGTCAGAGCTAACCAGTCTGCCTCCAAAAAACAGAAAAAACTATCTTGTTCTGAAAACCTAAGTGCGAGCCGTATGGCATGTCAAACAAAGAAGTGTGTTTCTCCCGCACTGAAAGACGCCCATTGAAAAACTATGACGCGGAAACTCGTAGATGGCCTGTGGTAAGTATTCGGCTGTTTGAGGCAGGAGCAGAGACGACTGAAATTCTTTCGCTGGAAAGTCCCACTCGATTCTTCCCATTCATCAGCGTATCTGTTGCGAGCTCCTATTTTCACAGGCGGCCCGAAGCCATTTTAAAGAAACGCCTATAAAAATTTTCCTGCCGCTTTTCAGTAGCAAAATTTCTTAAGAAACAATGCTCTTTGTCCATTGACGAGCAGACCTTGTTCCTTTCTGAATTGATAATGTGTATTGAATCTTTCAAATCTGACATTCTCCTTTGCGCAGCTGGAGATAAAAACTCCTCGATGGTATCTTCACCGACGGCGTCTCGCTGACATCATCGCCCCAAGAGGAGCTTTTTTGAGGATATGCAAGGCATGGCTCGTATTCCGAGCTATTCCGAACTGCAGCACCGAACCATTTTTGGGCTAAGTCTCGCTCCTGGCATTTTTTTCGGGCTGCTCTTGCTTGTTTTAATGGTGAGTCCTCCAAGAAAAATATAATGCTTCTAGAAATGAATATTTTTCTAGTTCACAAAGAGACGACATTAACGCAGGAAACAACCATATAGCTGGTAATTCTCTTCTCCCATTCGTGAGATTTGGTCACGCAGTTTTACTTGCGGTCATGAATGAAAGAATAAAAGGAAGAACAATATTATGATTACATCCTGTACGTTCATTTCGGAGTCGCATTAGGCAGCACTTTAAACGAAAATAATTTACGCCTATTTAACTAATTAGATTACTTTTACTTCACTGAATTTGGTCATTTGATTTTTATTGGTTGTATTAAAAATTTATGAGAGTTCATTTGTTATGACTGCCGGATTCTGCATCGTGTTGTAAATCGCCTATGGTGCGTAGGCGCCCCGGGGCAGCTTTAACTTTGGGTCCTTTGAATACATTTTGTTTAACCAATGGCATCGCATGTTTTTTGGTAATTAAATTCGGAGTAAGAAAAACCAACGTATTGCGCAGTTTTTGGTGATGGCGTTGAGCATCTGAGACAGCATCTGCTGAAGTCCTTAAATAAATGCATATATATATTCTTGTCTCCGCAGAAAGCCCCTGCGCCCGTAGACTCCTTGGACGTAATCATCAAACTGACAACGGACCCAAGTGAAACATCAACAGACGCTCCCACCGACCGCAAAAAGGTGAGAACAATGTGAGTCGTGTGAATCATTTCCTCAATGACATACCTTCTTGCTGCTGAGGAAATAGAAATAAAAAATTTAAAAGGAAATGAAAGAATTCTCACTAACTCCGACTCACTTCTCGGTCGTTCTCTGCAGGGGCTGGATACTAAAATCAACCAAGCCGGTGAGTAAACGCTGTATTATGATATCATTGCAGCAGCCTGCCCTGAAATTGTTTGCTTTGAAGAGTGCACAGGTAATGGCGGATAGTAATGCCTAGGCCGCAGGATTGGGCAGCCTCGTTTCCTGGGACGGAGGAATGTGTAGGCAGTGTGAGGGTCCAGATCAGCTCGATAGCGTAGGCGGGAGGTTTAGATTGTAGGAGCTGGAGGAGGATGATAGGAGAGATCCGCTATTTAGGAAAACTATTAACTGCAAGGAGGTTTTGGTGGCGATACACGGTGCCATCCCCATGCACCGCCTCCTAGTTCTTGCCGTAGCGTTTGTGTAGAAACTCTGCCTTTTTCTACTGTCAACCAGTATTGAAGACATGGTGCATGTTACAGGGAGGGGGAAAATGTCAATGCATTGGGGAACTCAAGAGAGAAAGGAGACTTTTGGGGACAATAGGAACTCGTAGCGTATGTCAACATTGCTTCGGATGTGGCTTCTCACCATCGTGAGCGAGTGGCGCTCATATTAACCCACTAAGTGGGACTGTGTGTCCGCCGCGTCTTGATGAGGTCCAGTGTTAGCAGGCCCATTTTGACGTTATATAGGCGACTGTCTGGTTGCGCGTTTCACAGACCCGTTTTGGCGTCCTTACACACACTTGCATACTCGGTCTTCCCTTCTTCCCTTCTTCTTCCCTTGCGATCCTCGGTACGATCGATTTCCGGTACACTTCACGGATTCCAGGGCCCGCTTGCACGAAGCAAGTAGTTTAACTCCATGTGTTGTCTCATTTGAAGTCTAAATGCTGCGTATTTTTTGAGCAAATGAACAACACACAACTGGCTCGCTGATACACAGATACGCTGATACACCTTAATTGTA
>JARKHS020031775.1:0-31307 GCA_030143305.2 Amblyomma americanum | reverse complement strand
GGGTTAAGTTCGCGGCAGCCGGTGATGCTGTCGATGCGTTTACCGGTTGCGTTCGGAGAATATCCTGGGTGACCGCACGCAATCAGCTTGTGACTTTAAGGTAATAATTAAACTGCTTCCTGAATTAGTTTATGCTAGAGAGGCGGGGCAGTAAATATATTAATAGCCTGCTCGTTCTCTGGCACACTCTTCGTATAACAAAAGATGGAACAATAGAAGGCCAAAGAGACCTTTCCCATGGGTAGGGGCGGGGGGGGAGGGCAATCAGGATTAGAAACTTGAAGGCTCGCTGCCTCACTTTGCATGCACTGATAATATTGTATTTATGTGCTATTGCTACTGCCCTCGAGATGCGTTATTTTCGGGGTGAGTGCTGTGGAGAAAAAGCAGAGCAGCGGCTGTATAGGCGTATATATTGTTATGAAGACGACGAAGAGTGCAGTGGCGCGGGACGGAGTGCTCGCGCTAGGCCCTTGAGCCATTAAAAATCATATCTTCATTCTGTCATCATGTCGTGCTTTCCTTGGCTTGCCACCACGTAACAATATATACATAATTAATATGATGCTAACGCTAGAGATACTGAAATTTCAATAATGTGCGTTTTTCGAGGGGATAAAAAAATGTCCGTTTCCCTACTTAACCTGATTCCGCAGGAGTATGTGGCGAAATATATCAATGAAAAAGAAAGTGTAACATTCAAGTGAACGAAACACATTGGCAGAAGAATACATTTGTGCACAACAAAAAATGCAGTTTTTCCTTTAACGGAACAACTTAGTAGGCTTAACTAGAAAAAGTCACGGAAGAAACGATGAGACGCAGTTAGGGTACTCAGTAATTAGCGGGAACATACGAAAGCTTCAAGGAAAACATATTTCAGATGGTTTTAATCAGACATTTGACTACCCAGAGTAATAATAATGAAGCAGCTCGTATGAACTCAGAAGGCCCGTAGAAAGAAGTCAATATTAAACCCAAAACTTTATTTGAGGAAAGTACAAAAGAGAAAGGTTTCTATACGAACAGTTTCTATACGGCGAAGCACGTGACGAACCACGTGGACTGCCACGGCGCCACGCAACCAGCAGCGGCTCCGCACCAAGTGACCAACAACTTGACAGCGTGATGGCGCAGCCACAGGGTAGCAGCGCCGCCACCGCCACGGCGCCGGCACGCTGAAGGCTCGAAATGCTACTTTTATGTAGCTATCGCTACACAACGCATGCAGAGCCACACTCGAGAGAGGCTGTAGTACCAAAATAGATCTTGCAACAAAGTGCACTAACACACTAGAGAGGCAAACACATAAGCGCAATTTGTTCAGGGGGCTCAGCGTTAGTGCGACGGCAGGAGTATCACCTTGAGGCCGTTCAGAATAATGGCGCGTGATCCTTCGCTGGTCAGTGGCTTGTGGCTGTGCGTGAAATGCGTTGACCAGGGAGCCGAGCGGGAGTGCTTTGTCGAGACTGGAACTCCGGCCCTGGGTTGACCGAAGGCGCTAAACAACCTTCATATATAGGGCGTGCCACGTCCTTTCGTCTCTTCGCGCTTAAGGGAAGCGCGCACACACACATAGCGTCCAGAATATAATGGCTCTCCTACTCTCTCGAAGCTTTATGCCATGCAGCTCGCACGTTAAAAGAAAACAATATATAAGGAGGACGGCTTTCGCAATAATTTGCTCTTGATAAGTTGCGAGGACACTCAGGCAACTTATGACGTTGGCTTCAGGTAGCAAAACGAAATCCGCGCTGAACAGGGTGTAAAAGCTGTTTCAGACGCCTTTAGCATTACGCATATGGGAGCACCCAAAGTTCCAAAATGGAACATGCAAAAAAACATGCCTAGTAATTTAAATATGACCTATTTTTACGTATACTCTAAAATGAGTTCGTTAATTATCATTAGCAATGTTCATCGCTGAGAAATTCCTTCATAGTGTGGAGTTAAAATGGTAAGTCATTCACGCACATAGGAAGCAATTAAGCCGGCATGATTTGAAGGCCAGCCTTTCCTCCACAAGCTGTGGTGTCTGAAGACCATGATAATATCGTACAGAACACCGCCGTCAATTTCGAATGAAAGGCAGTGATTGCCATGGCTAGTTAATGGCGACAATATTCATCATCAGACTGACTATAACCAATGCACGGCCGATGCCTCTCCCACACCTCTTCCATTAACCTTGTCGTGTACCAGCTGCGACTACCCTATGCCCGCAATCTTAATCTAATCCGCCCACCTATCATTCTGCCGCCCCTGGCTGAGCTTTCCTTGTCTAGGAATCTAGTCCGTCACTCTTAATGACCATCGGCTGTCTTTCCTAGGAATTACCTGCACTGCCCAGTACCCATTTCTTTTGATGATGACTATGACGTCATTAACCCCCGTTTATTCCCTTACCCACTCTGCGATCTTGCTGTCTCTTATTATTACACCTATCATTTTCTTTTCCTTAGCACGCTGCACTGCCCTTAACTGAATTGAACCCTTTTCGTTAGCCTGCATGTTTCTGCCCAATACATAAGTACCGGCAAGATACAGCCATTGTATATTTTTCTCTTAAGAGATATTGGTAAACTGCTATTGATAATTTGAGATAACCGGCCGTTATGCGTTTTACCCCATCGTTATTTGTATAGGAATTTCCCTCGTGATCAGGATTTGCGGTCACTACCTGCCATAAGTAGATGTATTCCCAGCGCCTCGCTAATAATTGTAAACTACTGTTGTCTTCCACGACAGTTGAAAAATAATTTGGCCTCCTACATATTAAATTTTAAGCAAACCGATCTGCTCTGTCTAAATCACTGATAATGCTTTACAATGCGTCTCCTGAGTTACTTAGCGAGTATTGTCAGTAGCCAATCGCAGATCATTAAGGTATTCTCCATTATGTCTTATCCCGAACTGTTCCCAATCCAAGACTCTGAATGCCTCCTGTAAACAGGGAGTGAATGGCATTGGCGAGATGGGCTGTCCCGGCCTGACACCCTTCCTTATTAGAATCAAAATATGTAGGTGTCATCTGTTGAGGTCGCAATATACTACCTGTAGAAATTAAGAAAGTGATATATCATGCATTATTTCACTCCCAAATTAACTATTGCCACTTAGTCTGGGAGACCGCAGGCCGTACACATAATAACCACATTCTCATCATGCAGAAAAAGTCATCCGTATTATTTCCTCCGCCGATTACGTGGCAAATACACCACCGTTATTTATCATACACAATATTCTACCAGGAAACAAAATGTTACAGTATAACGTCTTGCTTCTAATGAAATCCACGGCCTTCCACTGTAGTAAATTCTTCCTCAAACTTGCATATTTACAAAAAATGACCCCACCCTGATATACACGTCAAAGAAAGAAATGAACGGTACCTCAGGTTAGTAACGACTATGGGAGGCAAATGATGAGATTCTTAGTTCCTAACACACTTAATTCAAATGAATGGTGGTGTGAAATTGCCGGCTTTAAGAGAAATGATTTTATGAGAAATTTTCTCAGTCATATGGAGGATAATGACAGTTTTCTCTCTTTAATACTGTTTGTTGTACATGCTTTTACGTCCTCACTGTGTCTCCTTATAAACAGAAGATTTCGCCTTTCTACCTCTGTCATCTCATAGTGAACATCTTAATTTGTACTCATGTCTCTTACTTAGAACTACTTAGTAGCGTTGTGTACTAGATGTCTGATCATGATTTCATGATTTGTTCTTCTTGGCTTTCATATTGTGTCATGCTCGCTTTGATTTATTTGGTAAAAAAAGATTACACGTTTCGTCTCTATTGCGCTTCGAAAGTGCATGGCTTTCTAAATTCACCGTGTGCTTTATTGTTTATATATACTGTATGCTCTCTGCTGCCTTGTAATGGGCCCGGGCATACTCAAGCTACTGTGACGTAGATTTTTGCTCAAGGCCCTTTTTCTCTTTGAGAGAAAGAAAGAATATGTATGTATGTATGTATGTATGTATGTATGTATGTATGTATGTATGTATGTATGTATGTATGTATGTATGTATGTATGTATGTATGTATGTATGTATGTATGTATGTATGTATGTATGTATGTATGTATGTATGTATGTATGTATGTATGTATGTATGTATGTATGTATGTATGTATGTATGTATGTATGTATGT
This sequence comes from Amblyomma americanum, assembly GCA_030143305.2. NCBI lineage: Eukaryota > Metazoa > Arthropoda > Arachnida > Ixodida > Ixodidae > Amblyomma > Amblyomma americanum. The sequence goes on along the minus strand of JARKHS020031775.1, from coordinate 27,146 downwards.
ATGTATGTATGTATGTATGTATGTATGTATGTATGTATGTATGTATGTATGTATGTATGTATGTATGTATGTATGTATGTATGTATGTATGTATGTATGTATGTATGTATGTATGTATGTATGTATGTATGTATGTATGTATGTATGTATGTATGTATGTATGTATGTATGTATGTATGTATGTATGTATGTATGTATGTATGTATGTATGTATGTATGTATGTATGTATGTATGTATGTGATGTATGTATGTATCGTATGTATGTATGTATGTATGTATGTATGTATGTATGTATGTATGTATGTATGTATGTATGTATGTATGTATGTATGTATGTACGTATGTACGTATGTACGTACGTATGTATGTATGTATGTATGTATGTATGTATGTATGTATGTATGTATGTATGTATGTATGTATGTATGTATGTATGTATGTATGTATGTATGTAATTTTACTGCTCACTTTATGGAGGCCTATGGTAGCTGTACAGCAGTTTTATATGTATCTTCCGGTATTTTTACATAAGGCTCTCCCACATCCTGATTCCGCAATGAATGCTGACTTTTGAACTGTGTCAAGAGAGAGAGAAATGACATTAATTTGCATCCGTCCAATATTAAGGGGGAGAAGGCTTTAGCCTAAACCCCCTTTCATTCCGCTAACCGTTGGCCGGAATCGCTTGGGACTCGGCGGCGGTCAGGGCGAGACCGATCCGATGACTGCGTTGTTCATCTGCTTTGTGGTTGAGCAATGAGGTCTCCCAGGATTGTACATTTCTACTAATCTCCACATTTCTACATTTCTAAGGTAATCGCTCAAAGAGTGAGGACATCCTTAGACTTCAAACCAAATTATCAGGCCGGATTCCATAAATGACACGCGACGGTACACCGCATTCACGTTATCGGTCCGGGGACAGAAAAGTGCGCAGAATATAACCAGCCCCTACATATAGCCTTCATAGGTTACGAGAAAGCATTTCACTAAGTTCTTTCTATAACGACCCGAACTGAGTGAAATGCTTTCTCATAACCTATGAAGGCTACATGTAGGGGCTGGTTATATTCTGCGCATCTTCCTGGCTTCTGACCGATAACGTGAATGTGGTGTACCGTCGAGTTTCATTTACGGAATCCTGTCTGATAATTTGGTGTGAAGTCTAAGAATGTCGACTCCTTTAGCGATTACCTTAGTATATAATATCGTATAGGCAGCGGACAGTAGGCTGATATGCTTATAATTTTGGAAGTCCTTGAAGTCTGTTCTTACGGATTAAGATGATGCTAGCGTTCTTCCAAGCTTCCAAGAAGTTGTCCAAGATCTTGAGCTGATGCTCGCATATAAACAATGTCGAGCATCATCGTGGCATAAAGACTGCTGAGCTGCGCACTAAAAATAGTCATGATAAGTTCTCTCAGCACTTAATTGCTCTTTTCAAGGCAGCCGCTTCACCTCTGAAATTAAGCAGTTTCAGTAAAGGTGTGAAAGGGTGACCTATGTCTTCAGTGGAGGTTTTGTAGCCAAAGGCGGAAAATGAAAAGGCACCAAAACGTATCGCTAAGGCTGTTGAAGGGTAGGCAAGCGCTATGAAAAGTTCGGCATCAAAAAGAGGCAGGTACTCATAGCCCAGTAGATATAAAGGGAGGGGTTGAATGTGCAAAGCACATTGAGAAGCGACGCGAGAAAAAAAGTCAAGAGCGTTGCTTGCCGTGAAACGCGGCTGATCATGAGGGCCCGTGAAAAAAAGGGGCCCGAGAGACCATCCATGCTGCCTAGCTCGAAGACTAAAAGCGGATGAAGGACGGACGACTTTCAGCTGACGTAAAAGTCGCCCGCAAACGAGCGGCTCTCACCATCTGTCATCATCAGCATCAGTCGCAACATGACCGCGACTATGACCGCTGCAGGACCGAGGCCTCTTTGATGTAATATCAATTAACCCTCTCCTGTCCAAGGCGGGGCCATCTGATGCTCGCAAAAATCTCACTGGCATTCGTTCGTCCACTTTCAGCCATTCGTTGCTGCGCTTGCCTTCTCTGACAATCCAGTGCGTTGCAATCAATGACCGTACTTACCCGGTACTCATCTTCCAAAGATTAAGGCGCTATTTATGAGTGGTCCTATCTATGACCTAAGCCTTAAAAGGAATAATTTATTGCTTACACCTAGTCTAACCGATAAGATGAGCTGCCATTTTTTGTCATACCTCAGGTAGTTCATGCTTGTAATTCATGTATAGTTTGCCATAAAAAGGCGGTTTAAAAATCAATGTTAGGTAGACGATCCGTTCATCGATGCTCAGCGCAACAACAGTAAAGAAATTCTGCACATCGGCGCTCGATGAAATGTATAGACTTGAGCTTGCTGCTAATGCATGCAGAAATTTTAGTATTGCCTCGTGCCTTAGTATTAGGCCTTGCGCTTCTTATTTTTGCTCTTTTATTACAGAAAAATAGTTGTTTTGTAGTTGAGTTGTGGGTGGTTTTATGCATCTACTTGCTTGTTTTCTCATTACATTGAGCTCGTTACTTTGTATGAAGTCTGGGTAGGCGTGCTAGAGGCAATGTTTTAGTGCGAAGAATGCCTTTGAGGGGAAAAAAACAAGAACAGCTGCATAAATAGGCATTTATAATACTTACAGATAGGACACACAATGAGCGGCAGTCAGTATTACATTGCTGGATATGATGCTTCCGCCGCAATCGAAAGTGTAGCGGTTTCTCACAACGGCTTTGAGTTGAACCTGTAACCAAGCGAAAAATTGGAGAAAAAACTTCAGCTCCGCCTCAAGGACATGACACGATGGCAACCATATATGCAGAAGGCCGTTTTTAATTTAAAGGCACAGAACCGTCGCAGCCCTCATACCCCTCCGAGCGCAGTGGTGCAGCGGCTAAGCGATGCGCCGCTGGCCTGCAATGGCAGTTGCTTCCAGCGGTGGGCCTCGTGCGGCGAAGGTTTCTCTTGCCGAACAACCGATCAATAAGTTTACAGCGACCGGCCACGGTGGCACTTTACTCAATATTCGGTGCGCAAGCCGAGGTGACGGTGCAAGGTCACGTGACTTAGGTGGCCCTCCTTCCTCCTAGGTTGCTATCTGTTGACCGCCTGCCAGGGCCATGCTTGTTTTTTTTTCGCTCAAAACGCCGAGAATGCCGACACCGGATTTTCTGGTGAACGTGGTCTTTAACGCTATCGCTTTATTATTTTAGTACGAAAACTAAAGCGCGCGAAAGTTTCTTTATATGACAACAGGGGAAGCGCTATGCAATCATGAAGTTGATCAGGGAAATAATACCTGCTGGAGACTCATCGAAAGGTAAAAACCATGTTTGAGACAGCAATTTAATTATTAAAAAGGTTATGTGAAAGGTCGACCTTACGACCGGTTCTTTCAGAAAGAGCAGGCTTGGCTACTTGCTGGATGTCTGAACACTAAAAAAGCCACACAAAACAAGATCAGGTATGCAAGGCATCCCATAAGAAGGGACACTACTCGTCTGTCTGCATGCCACGCCGGGTGAACATCACAGAAGCACCAAGAACCGACAGCGAACGAACATACCTCGGAACTGTTTCGTTCTCTGATACGTCGGCATGGGAGGTGACCATCCTTGTGCAAGGCCAACCCGTCAAATTCCAGATCGACACGTGGGCCGAAGAATCAGTCCTACCGCCCACAATTTTCAGCACGCTCCAAGATCAGCCTCTGCTGTCACATGCTCCTCGCCAGCTGTATGGTCCCGGTGGGCGGTTTCTAGTAGCCAAAGGCGTAGCACGTCTTCAACTCACGTACCGTGGGTGCCAAACGCTCCAAGACGTCTACGTGCTTTAAGATGTTCACGCTCCCCTACCAGGAAATCTCGCCATCAGCGACTTGCAGATTTTAACCTTCGCCAGCGCCATGGTAAGGAAGGTGAGCCCAAGAGCCGAATTTCCTTCCCTGTTTCAAGGATTTGGCAACCTGCAGAGAGAGCACCACATTCGCTTGCGAGATGGAGCAAAGCTATTTGCTTTGAGCTCACCTCGCCGCATACCGATTCCCTCTTCGAAAAAAGAAGGCTTGAACTACAACGAATGAAAAGTATCGGCGTCATATTACCTGTCGATGAGCCGACCGAATGGTGTGCGCCTATGGTAGTAGTCTTAAAACTAACCGGCGATGTGAGAGTTCGCGTCGACTTTACCGAACTCAACCATCACTTCCCCCGAGAGTGGCCTTTGATTCCCTCAGTTGAGCATAAACTCGGGGTGCTCCATGGAGCGAAGATGTTTTCAAAGCTCTATACCAATTCAGAGTTCTGACAAATACCACTGAGTGAAGACAGTAAGAAACGCACCACATTGATCTCGCCGTTCGGGAGGTTTTCTTTCGACAGGCTATCATTGGCATCGAGTCCGCTTCTGGGCACTTCCAGAAGCAAATGTCACCTATTCTTTACGGCGTCAACAGAGTTGTGTGCCACATGGACGATATCTTTATCTGGGGCTCAGACGAAGCAGAGCACAACGATAATCTTCGAACTGTTCTTTGAAGACTGGCTGTGACAGGCCTCACGCTAAACAAGAAAGAGTGCGTGTTTCACGTCGACCAGCTCACGTTCCTGGGTCACAAGCTTGACCAGCAAGGAATCAAACCGGACGAAAAAAAAAGGTTCAGACCATCTTAAAGGTGAACAGCCCCACCAACAGTAGCGAGCTGCAAAGGGTGCTTGGGATGGCAACCTATCTTGCCCGCTGTGTCTCGAACCTCGCTTGTTTGTTGTCAAAAACTCGGGATTTGTTTAGGACTTCCCTCACCAGGAAGCGTTTTACCAGTGGAAGCGACTACTCTCGTCTTGCCCAGTGCTAGGGGTGTACGACGCTGCCAAAAATATAGTAGTCAGCGCAGACGCCTCTCCTTTTGCACTGGGAGCGGTTATTCGACATAAGCAGTCAGGTGACAAGTTTTCTCTCATCGCCTATGCCTCCAGGTTGCTTCCAATACGGAAAAGCGCTATGCACAAATAGAGAAAGAGACTCTTGCATTAGTGAGGGCTTTCGGACAGTTCAGCGACTATCTCGTCGGCAAATCCTTCACACTCGAGGCCGACCACAAGCCGCTGGTACCAATCTTTATGTCAATGAGTCTTGCAGAAGAGGGCAAATACGGGCTGGTTGGTACATGTTTTACGAATTGGAAAAAAACAGCGCAATCAAAGACGAGACACAAGAGAAGCACAAAACACCAGCGCTGACTAACAACCAAATGGTTTATTGCTACAGGTGAGGCAGCATTTCGGAGGCTTGCCATATCAGAAAGCTCGGTAACACCTGTATCAGCAGCCCATCCATAAATCTACTATCAAAGGAACTTGCGTATCTTAATCAGTGACGTGCCCCTTTTTTTAGTCAAGTTGTGTGGTTGTGCGGTATCTTTCTCTCATGCTTATTTTGGGTTGTTACTCGTGCCTTTTCATTTATATGCTGCCTCACCTGTAGCAATAAACCATTTGGTTGTTAGTCAGCGCTGGTGTTTTGTGCTTCTCTTGTGTCTCGTCTTTGATTGCGCTGTTTTTACAATTCGTAAAACAATGAGTCTTGATTAACTTACACCTCGGCTACAGAGGCTGAAGATGAGGATACTGCGTTACCTGTACGTGGTGGAGTACGCCCCTGGGAAAGACCTTCTCGCCGCTGACACGGTTTCTAGAGCGCTGCTTCAACAGACCGCTGACACCGAGCTAGAGGGCAACGTCGAAGCTTTCGTCCACTGCTGTGAGGTCAACTCTTCCCTTCAAGCAGCCTTGTTTGGAGTGGTTAAAAGAAGCCCAAGAAATCAGATCCGGTGTGCTCATGTCTCCAAAGGCACTGCAAGAAAAACTGGCCTTCCAGACGAGATTTGCCTCTTGTGGTCAGGCCTTTGTACGAGCATCGTGGCAAACTCACCAAAGAAGACGATCTGCTACTCTGTGTAGCCCGTGTGGTTGTGTCACTCTCCTGCAGGAACGAAATTTTTCGTCTTCTGCACGAAGGCCACCTCGGTGTTAGGAGATGCAAGCTCGCGCCAAGGACACTGTTTGGTGGCCAACGGTGGCCAAGGACATCACAACTACTGTGAGAAACTGCCGAGACTGTATAAAGACAACCAGCAACCGCAACATGCCTATGCAGAGCACTGAGTTTCCGCCTCGACCGTGGCAGTGCGTTGCAATGGACATGTTCTTTTTCAATAGCCATTGGTGGTTAATCATGACTCATTACTACTCCCGATATCATGAACTTGTTCGTCTGGAAAAGTTACTTGAAGTATAGTAATCACACACTGCAAATCAATTTTCGCCCGCCACGGTATCCCAGAGGTGGTGGTCTCTGACAATGGTCCGCAGTTTTCGTCGTCGGACTTTACCAGGTTTGCTCGTGAATACGGCTTCACGCATATAACCTCAAGACCACACTACCACCAGAGCAACGAACTCGCCGAAGCTGCTGTGAAAATCGTCAAGTCTTCAATCATAAAGACACAGGACCCGTACCTCACCCTCCTAGTCTACAGGTCAACACCGCTTAAAAACGGCTACAGCCCCTCTGAACTACTGATGAGGAGGCGGTTGAGGACAATGCATCCCAGCACTTCCGGAAAGCTGGTTCCCCGCTTACCAGACGATACCAAACTCCGGGAATTTGGAGAACACCGTGCGCAGCTGCATCGAGGCTACGACAGGCGACATGGCGTGCATCAGCTTCCAATTGTTCTCGAGAAGGATGAAGTCTGGGTCAGTACCTGGATAGGACAGGGAACGTGCAGAGGCCCGCAGACGAGCCTCGGTCCTACATAGTGGACACTGGAGACGCCGCCGTATTTTCCCTTGCTTGTTCCTTTTCCGAGGTGAAAACAACAAGGCAGCTAAGTAAAGAGATTCTGAGACATACGTAGACGAGGCGTCTCTGGGCGGAAATTCCCTGGGGGAATCCCACGCGGGCTTCTTCGCACCAGCACACCAGGAGTGGACGCTGTGCAATTTCGCCCAAGAGACTCCCCTATGTTTCAGGGGAGATGTTGTAGGCAGTATCCTAGCCACTGCATGTGGCTAGGCCGAGAACGCGTCTGGCTGCGCGATAGCGCGAGTCACGCTGAGCGTGTCGCGAGAGCTCGTTTTGGGCCCGGGCCAGTGTTCGCCTGCTCGGGCAATAAACAGGCTGCTGTTCCTGCTTTGCTCAACTCCACACTTGGCTTCTCCTTTATTATGAATTGAGATCATGTTAGCGTGCTTCCGAGCTTCTTGTACGGTCGATGTGATAATGCATTACGTGTGCAGGCGGCTAGTTTTTCTAGCACAATCTTCCCTCCATCCCTCAGCAGGTCTGCTGCTACCTGATCCTAAACCAGCTGCTTTTTCCCTTTGCGTTGCTCCTAAGGCTTTCTTTACTTCCTCGTTCGCTACTGACGGGATGACGCATTGCTGTTCACCACTGTCTCTCTCACTGAGGCTCTGATTGCATTCGTTTCTGTACAGATTAGTGTAGAACACTTGGGGTACTTTAGCTATTTTATGGCATTGCCCTCCTTGTCTTTTAGCGCCAATTATCCCTTTCAGAGGGTCTTGAGAACGACGAGAAGTTCTTTGACCAATAATTTTTACACGACAGTACTCATGTTATCGTGAAAAGGCTATCAAGCTGGCATCACTCAGTTTTTCAGGTAAGTTTAAAAAATTGCTTTCTGTACAATCCCGCTAACAGCGATCAGTGTGTGCTCCTGCGCGATTTAATTCTCATGGAAAATTGGTGCTGCATGTGTTTAATGCAACCTATGGGGGTACAGACAGTACGTTTTTCGGTGTCAGTGTTTTGCCTTGATAATGCCTCAGAGTCCTAGTAATCATCAAAATGTGCTCAAAACGCCAGCGTGCCGGGTTAATAAATAATTCCATACGGTCTCATGCCGGAGTTTTGATCTAGCTCGGGGTGAGCGCTGATGTCACGCTCCAGCTTCCTACCTGTACTGCGAGAATACTGATGACTTCAACATCGACGACATGCACTGGTTATTTGCGGTAACTGCGGGCGGTGACGTAGCAATAAGTGCTGCAATCGCATCTTCACAGTGACAATGTTTAAAATCGTAATAAATTATCTTGAACTTAGTGTCTGCAAGTGAAATTTGCAAACTGGAATATGGCATCTCTTTACAACAAAGAAACACGTGATATTTTTGCTCGAGTTCGAAGTTTTGTTTCTGCGCGCCTTTAAAATTTCTGAGTTCATGTATGTATCAGGAAACCCACGTGATCTTAGCTCTCAGTACTCATTAATTTACACACCACTCTCAAGACCAGGATAATAAAGCCACCATAAAAATATTCTGCAAAGCTGTTTAACTTGGTTCGAGCACACTAGAAAACTTCGTACAGACACATTGAAGTCACCTGTCTTCATGAGAAGATTTTTCGTTTTTTCGCTGCCTTGAATTCGCAAACTCACGTATGAATCTTTCCTTCGTTCTAAGCTAAAATACGCCCCGGCGATCTGGAATCTATATGAGATATATTTAATCAACCAGCTTTAAAGTCGTTCAAATTCACATGGCCTGTTTCATCACACCAAGGTGTTCCAGACGCGACAGTGTTACTAATATCAAGACATCGATCGGCCTTCAGCCGCTGGTACTTCGGCGGAAAATTTCAGAGCTGGTTTTGTAGCTTTATTCTGACTTTCAACAGCTAACAAACTAGGCCTTGAATGCATTGCTTCGTACTCAACGTTAACCGTTTTACTATCTGAGTTTACAATGCATATATGGCCTACAAAAACCGACATTAAACCGTTTCTACTCAACTTCAATGTATAAAAGAATGAGCTAACTTATTACGTAAGGCTCAAAGAGATGCGAACAAGTTGTGGCAGTTATTAGCAGCGCATTTCACGACATCTGCTACGATCAAATTGCTGTTCCTCGTTTCTGTTGCTCTCTTTGGCAGTCTCTGTGCGCTCCGAGTCGTTCTTGGATTACTGCGGCCATTTATTTTTCTCACTTTTGTTGTCATTTCTTTCTGTACCATGTGTGCATTATTCTGATGCTCTCTTTCGGTTCCTTGAATTGTGATATCGCAAACTCATTTTCGTATAATCTTTGTACTTTCTTTTTGTAACTCATCTACAATTGACCATTTTTTAATGTTATGAATCTCCACCTCCCCGTTCTTATCTAACAGCCAAAAAGCGTGAATAATTGGTGATGATGAGTGTCTACCGACCGCTTTTTTTGATACTTTGCAGGAAAATGAGAAAATGTGTAATAATAAATTTTAATGTTTAATACCATGTTTAACATGTTAATAAAATGTTTAATAACAAGAATAACCCTTCTTAACTTAACATAATTAAAGAGAGTTCAGTCTTCGTGCTCTTGTAGAACAAATATTTCAACATCAGGGTACATGCGGGGCAAACCGCTACATCGCGGCCTTCTCCTGAGTCTAAATTAGATATATTGACATGACTGCTTATACCAAAGGCCTGCCTTTGTTTTGCCGCTTTTCCTTGTGATCCCAGCGCACAGGAGAAAAAAAGCGATTGCCAGTAGCGCTTAAAAGATATTGATAATGCTCTAGAGAGCTTAAAGAAAGAAGAGTGCGGTCGAGTGTTCTGTTTTCTCTGGACACGCTGTCTACAAAAGAAAAGGAAGGAATATTTAAAGCATGAGCTTAATGAAACATGGGATCTACATAAGAGGCACCTGCTTTCCGTCATGCCAAAAGGACTGGTTGTGCACTACACTGGGACGATAGAACAAGCTCTGCTCGCTGTGACCTACGATCATGACCAACTTCATGTCATGGGAGCTACCAGAGGAAAAGCTGAGTCAGCAAAGGAGAACTTGCGAAGAAGGCTGGTAATTTATAAGAAAGACGAGGGCAGAGGAGACACAGAGCCGGCATTTAGAAGTAACAGCTTTCAAACGGATTATGGTACAAAACCAGTGCTCCATTGCGCTCCGATATAAAATAATAGTCATCATCATCATCACAAGCCTGACTGCGCTCAGTGCAGGACAAAAACCTCTCCCTTATCTCTTAATTAATTCCTGTCTTGGGAGAGGTTTGGCCACCATATCTATTCAGCCTTCCTAACCATCTCCGCCCGCCCAACTTTCTGCTGCCAGTTACTACGCTTGCATTCCCTTGGTATGCAGCCCATTACCCTTAACGATCACCGGCTGTAGAGCTTCGCTGTACATGCCCTGCCCAAGCTTTGCTTCTTAGTTTTGAGCCGGATGTCATGACCACAAGTTTTTTCGCTGATACACCCTGCGCTCTTGATGTCTCTTAACGTTACACCTACCATTTTCTTTCCATATCTCACTGCGTTGTCCTAAATTGAACTCGAACCTTCTTCGTTCGCCTCCACGCTTCTGCCCAAAAGGTTACCGCCAGTAAGATGCAGCTGATATATACTTTTCTCTTGAGAACGATTGGTAAACCTCCTTTCATAATCAGGGAAAGCTGCAAAATACCTACTATAAATAGCCACGCAAAGGTCATGCTGATGCTAATAGAACCAGCGCTCGCGCGTTCCTTTTGAGACTTCGTAATATATTTAACTTAGAGGGCGTTACATTTTTTCTCCTCTCTGCCCCAGCTTTGCCCGCCGGGTTCGGGCAAGATGTGATGCTTTGAAATTTTAATTAAACTAATTTTCTGTGTAATGGCTAAACTGGCCTTTTTATATTCACTGCGTGCCCTATCTGGATACCATCAAATGATGCTGAGGATTTTTGTTTGGTAACATAAGTAGAAAGAATTCTTTTTGCCTGAGATATTTCTAACTCTTTATCGCCCATATCTTTACTTTATATTGCTTTTGTGTGTTTTTCTGCCCATAGTGGGCGATTTCAGCGGTCTGTCTGGGGTCCTTCTGCGTTCCACAAACGGAAAAATTACCGGAAAAAATGTTCCACACGTCGGATTCAAACCCAAGAATGTATCTTGGGAAGCGAGTAGGGAACCTCATAGCCACGACAAGCACCGTGTTACTTGGTGGATAGAGAATTAACATATGCTGTGCGGCAAGGAAGCAGCAGTGGCGGCGGAACTTTCCAAGGCGTCATCCCAGGTGGCGTGAGCGAATAGAAGGTGGATGACGTATACGAAGTCCGCCTCTGTTGACGTCAGGGAAAGCTAAAGGGCGTTCGCCTATAAAACCTCCTGGCGTCGCCCATTCCCATCGGCCTCGTGCCAAGCATGGACCACGCAAACTGGACAATACCTTGGCGTGTACCAATACCTTGTACCAATACCTTGGCGTGGCTGGAATGAAAACTAGAAAAGAAGCTTTGTATCTTCCTGTTTTGATAACGTCAAAATAAGAGCTCCGTTTGCCCCATCTTTCCCTTTGTTAATTACATACAAACTTTCAGATCATTACTTTGTAGGTTCTCATAACCTTTTCCTCCTTCAAATAAATCATACACTAAAAAGGAGCGAATTTGATATAGAGCCACTGCCACATTGGATAACCTTATAGCAGACTTTAACTGTGTCTCTTTCCTCGAGGAAGTTAATTCTTATAAAGGGTACGACAGATTTGTGTAGGTTATGAGTTTAATCAAAAAAGGTCTAAGTGATAAAAAAAGGAACCCAAATCTTCCCTGGTTAACAGGTGATATTCTAAAGGCCATTGCAGAAAAAGACGGCTTTTGGACACGTTGCAAGCGTAGTCCTAACAACACACCCCTCAAAGGTAATTTCAAGTTGCTTAGAAATAATGTTACTGCCATGATTGGAGCCTCGAAACGTAACTGCATCAATATGGCTTTTCATAACAGCCAACAGTTTTCACGTTAAACTTGATCAACTATAAATTGCCTTTTTGGACGAAGCGCAGAACAATCTATTAACGATTCCTTTGCTAAATCCTTGAGAGACTTTCCCTCTGCGGCCTCTGAGTTTAATGCATTTTTCTCTCAGGTTTCTAGGTAGTTTCCATTATGCCGCCATGAGGTTACATGGTCTTTATATTGCACAGCATCTTCAGCTTTCTCCCCTCAATTACACCCCAGGATCTTCATAGCATAATCTTCAGCTTCAATTCGAAGAAAGCTGCAGGTATTGATAATATCAAAATGAGTGACCCCAACTTAATTTTACAACATTGCAATCGGTACTTCTTTTTATGTTGAGCAGGTTTATTACTGAAGGCTTCACTCCACACAATTTCAATGTTGGCATAGTTATGCAATTACAGAAAAGTGGCTCGTTAAAGGCTATTGAAAATAATAGGCCTATTTCAATTCTACCTTCGATTGCGCAGATTCTCAAAAGCACCTATTCCGAGTAATGTACAGCTTTGTTCTCACAAATATCTCATCAGAGGCACAGTTTCGGTTTCCTTGAAGGTAAAGGAACGGTTTTGTTATTAGAAGTGTTACCGATATTATGCACTCATGTTTTGATATTGGTAGTGTCAAGTACCTTGGTGTACTTTTTGACGGAGATATGCCTTGGGATGGTCATCTTACCATAGTATGTAACAAGCTTCGTGGTTTATCATGTGATCATGTGTACTATACAATGTTCGATATTTATTACCTTTTGGGACTCGCAAGCTTATTGCCCATTATCTTATTTATGGTATCCTCAGATATGGAGTCACTGCGTTTTATCACTGCTCAAGAACTTGGCGCATGAAATTAAATGCTATTCTAAGGAACCTTCTTCGATCCGGGTCATACAAAAGGGACGTTTCACCTGACTGCAGTTTATTTTCGTTTTTACAAATGACCTCTTTCGATGCCCTCTTTCATCTTGTCATTTTTCGTGCTCACTTTTTGGAAAGTGAATTTTCGGTTCCTTTCATTCCTGTTCGTCATTACCGACATCACGCCCGTTTTACGGTACATCGCTGCTACACACATCATGGCCAGTTCACTCGTAATTATTATGTTCCCCAAATTTTTAATTCTCTGTTTCATTCAATCTGTTCAGTTTCTTCGCTGTCACAATTAAAATATTTCTTAAAAACTCTTGTGTCGGTAACTTAAACTGTTTCCATGTTATTGTTTACTTTTGGTATTAAGGTTATTCTTGTTTGTTTTGTCACGCCTGTCTTGAAATGAATTTGCCATTCGCCGACTGCCGGGTACTGCCCTACAAGCCTTTATGGCTTGGACAGACCTGCCTTAAAGTTGTAAACATGTTTGCTGAAAAATAAAGCCGCTTATTATTCTTGTTCTTCTTCTTCTTATTTTTATTACTGCTTTTCATGATTCTGTGTAAACAAGACGGTAAGCGCAATGGTGGCAGTGGTGGGGCAAAAGTCAGGAGTGAATAAAAGAAGGTTTTTGCAATGCTGAACAAAAGGTATTTGCAGAGGTTTCAAAATAGCCAAGCAGTTGTTAGTGCGGTCAATTGTTCGCTAGCGCATTCAAACCTTGCTCTTACGGAGCATGACCCCTGTACAGATCTTGGATTTAAAGTAGCCCTATGCATTATATGCGCAACGCCTTCTGTAGTTCCATGTATTTCTCAGGAAAAACCGCGGGAGGTGGCAGCGACCTCCACCCAGAAGACATGTGCCCTTGTCCGTTTCCACCAACCTATGGTTCAGCGTCCTCAGCCCACAGCTATGCAGGGGCCGCCTGCGTTGAGTCAACTTTGCGTCACACGCAGCTCTAGTGTTGCCATCTAGCAAACTCGCCATATCTTAGTGCGAATAATATAAGTGGATTTATTTCTCTATTTTACCAAGTGTATGCCCTTTTGCCAACACGTTTTTTTCTCTCTTTTGCCGTCCTGCACAAAAGAAACTAGCTTAGGTATCCAGTACTACAAAAGGCCAGTAGCTACCAGAAGATGCAGAGCTTTAGGTAGCAACATATCATGTGCATAGCTCTGCGGATAATTTTGTATTTGTACATAGTCTCCACACTAAAATGAATAAATACATAAAACGCACTATAAAATACTGGCTGAAAGTTCTCTCCTCTCCCAAATGTAATAATTAGAGAGCGCTAAATACTAACACCAAAAATATGGCTTTAAACACACAAGGTTGAATTCGAAAGAGTAAACACTCTAATTATTTTACTGACGTTCGACAATAATTCACAAACGGTATTGTTATCAGTTTGCTCAGTATTGGAATGCGTTGTACTTTTATTGTTCGTTTGTTTGTTATTTACACAGTGTCATCACCTTAACGATGTATGTTTTGCAACTGTATCCCCCCTACAAAAATGCCCTCAACGGGCGCTGTAGGTACCTGAATAAATAAATAAATAAATAAAATTACGGTGGTCTAAGCGAGAAACTGCAACGCTCCTTTGAAATGACATAAGCGCAATCGAATAATGAGCTAATCCTTCGATGAGCTTTGAATTCAGCCCAACGGGGCCATATCGACTAGACGCCTTGGTCGATTACCAATCGTAGCGTTTAAGATCGGTGTCAGTCCCTAAAGCCCAACAAAATCTCAAGGAAACGAAATTTCGCTTTCTATCTACTGGTTGACTCTGGGCGAACATCACGCCGAGCTTGTTCAGTCCTTTGGGATCATGTGTACTATACAATGTTCGTTATTTATTACCCTTTGAATTTCGTAAGCTTATTGCCCATGATCTTATTTATGGTATCCTCAGATATGAAGTCACTGCGTGTTATCACTGCTCAAAAACTTGGCGAATGAAATTAAACGCTATACTAAGGAACATTCTTTGATCCGTGGTATAGAATATGGACGTTTCACTTGACTGCAGTACCTGACTGCAGTTTATGATTCTGTTTACAACTGGCTGGTTTAGTACTTCATTTTAATACTTGGTAGAATAAAAAAAACGCGCCTGGAAGACAAAACATTTCTCAATCCTGTGTTTTGAATCTCTTTGGCCTTTGTTTCATTGTGCAGAGTTAATATGGCACTAGCCTACATGAAAATAGCACTCCGTTGTACAACTTTTAGTGTAATCTTAAATTGAAAATTTATTCGCCTAGGAGTTGGAAATGATATAGGTGAGGGCCATGTTATTACTGTTTCGCTCTTTACAAGCGATGGAGAACAATATGATCAAAGGATGTTTTAATGACTTAGGTTGTTGCGTTTAACTTGGTTTGACAACCCAAATTGTCATATTTTGCTGTGAGAAACGCCCTAATGGAAGGCTCACAACCATTTCTCTCATGATGAATGGTTAGGAAAGCGAAATAAATGTCTACTACAGTAAGAAAATTATGTGCGTGCTGTAGAGTAGATAGATTACAAAGGCCGTGTCCAATCCACTTACGATCCATGGTATTTGCCGCTTGCTGCTTATTGGCTCGCCCAAGAGTACTCGTCCCAACGGCTCCGCAATGCCGCAACCTGTTGAGAACGATTCCAAGATGTTGTGTTTTCCTTGTTGTCTTTTTCCGTTACCCTTTCCACAGAAATGAAAGAGCGCTGCACTCACAATAATCGTATATATATATATATATATATATATATATATATATATATATATATATATATATATATATATATATATATATATATATATATATATATATATATATATATATATATATATATATATATATATATATATCACGAAAACTCCGAACACATGCGCAACGTGCTCTTAAAGGGACTATGCAACGAATAAAAAGTCACTTGTAAATGTTTTCAATGCTTAGAAATGATGCTAAGAAGCATTCACATCAAGTATGAGTCTTCAGAACTGAGCCGGCAATTTATTATGAACTTTTAAAAACCGTGTTTTTCAAAATTCGCGGGCCGATTGGTGTACTCGTAGTGACCGATTTTGGAACTAAAATTGTGGAACAAAGACGTCACTGTACCATGACGTCGGCAGGCCACCACACGCTCCCATTCGCTGGAGCCACGGCAGCCACGACGTCACGGGCACACTTCCGGTAGCCGTGAAAATCGTCTCCTCGTGCCGCCGCGCGAGCCTCTCGGGCAAGCGCGAGCCAGGGCATTGCCTTCGCGCATATGATTTCAATTTTCCTCTGCCGCCCCCTTCTGTTGGGAGTTCCGGAGCAACTCGCACGGCTCTTCGTGCGCACGCATGGGGCTCGGTGCCCATCGCGGCCGTAAAAGCGAACAGTCGCACCTCGAGGTCCGGGTTTATTACTGCTAATTACTACAGATGACTAGATAGTGAGGCTAGCCTAGCAGTGCTGTTTGAGGAACTAGCGGGAATTAAATGGGATGTGATAGGGCTTAGCGAAGTTAGGAGGAGAGGTGAGGCGTATACAGTACAAAAGGATGGACACATACTGTGCTATCGCGGGTTAGAGGATAGACGAGAACTAGGTGTGGGATACCTCATTAATAAGGATATAGCTGGCAACGTAGAGGAGTTCTACAGTATTACCGAGAGGGTAGCAGCTATAGTAATTAGGCTGAATAGGAGGTACAAGCTGAAAGTGGTGCAGGCCTACGCACCCACATCCATCCATGATGACCAGACCGTTGAAAGTTTCTATGAGGACGTAGAATCGGCAATGAATAAAGTAAAATCGCAGTACACTGTACTGATGGGCGACTTCAATGCGAAGGTGGGCAAGAAGCATGCTGACGACCACGCGGTAGGTGACTATGGGATAGGCTCTAGAAATAGCAGGGGAGAGTTATTAGTCGAATTCGCGGATAGAAATAATTTACGGATCATGAATACCTTCTTCCGCAAACGAGAAAACAGGAAATGGACCTGGAAGAGCCCCAATGGTGAGATTAAAAATTAAATCGACTTCATACTATGCGCTAAACCTGACATCATTCAGGATGTGGCCGTCCTCGGAAAGGTGCGTTGTAGCGACCACAGAATGGTAAGGTCTAGAATTAGCTTAGACTTGAAGAGTGAAAGGAAGAAGCTAGTGAAGAGGAAGACCATTAACGAGTTAGCCGTAAGAGGGAAATCACAGGAGTTTAGGATAGCGCTGCAAAACAGATATTCGGCTTTAACTGAGGAAGACGATCTTGATGTTCATTCAATGCACGATAATCTGACATCAATAATTATGGAGTGCGCAGTAGAAAGTAGGCGGTAGGACAGTTCGAAAGGATACCGGGAAGCTATCTCAGGTGACGAAAGATCTGATTAAGAAGCGCCAAAACATGAGGGCATCTAACCCTACCGATAGAATAGAACTAACGGAGATATCAAAGTTAATAAATAAGCGCAAGGTAGCCGACATAAGGAAGTTTAATATGGAGAGAATCGAGCATGCTATAAAGAACGGAGGTAGCCTAAAAACAGTGAAGAGGAAACTAGGCATAGGTAAAAACCAGATGTATGCATTAAGAGACAAGCAGGGCAATGTCATTAACAATATGGATAAGATAGTTAACGTAGCCGAAGAGTTCTACACAGACCTGTACAGTAGCCAATGTAATCAGAGCGCTAATGAGAAAGACAGCAGTGACCAGCAATGCGTCATCCCGCCAGTAACGAAAGATGAAGAAAGCCTTAGAAGCAATGAAAAGGGGAAAAGCAGCTGGGGAAGATCAGGTAACAGCAGATCTGTTGAAGGATGGAGGGGACATCGTGCTTGAAAAACTAGCCACGCTGTATACGCAATGCCTTATGACCTCGACTGTACCAGAAGCTTGAAAGAATGCAAACATTATCTTAATTCATAAGAAGGGAGACGCCAAGGACTTGAAAAATTACAGGCCGATCAGCTTACTATCCGTTGCCTACGAAGTATTTACTAAGGTAATCGCTAATAGAGTCAGGGCAACGTTAGACTTTAATCAACCAAATGATGAGGCAGGCTTTCCTAAAAGATATTCCACAATAGATAATATTCACACTATCAATCAGGTGATAGAGAAATGCGCAGAATATAACCAACCTCTATATATAGCTTTCATTGATTACGAGAAAGCATTCGACTCAGTGGAAACCTCAGCAGTCATACAGGCATTGCGTAATCAGGGGGTAGAAGAGCCTTATGTCCAAATACTGGAAGATATATATAGCAACTGCACAGCTACTATAGTCCTCCATAAAGTCAGCAATAAAATTCCAATAAGGAAGGGCGTCAGGCAAGGAGACACGATCTCGCCAATGCTGTTCACCGCATGTTTACAGGAGGTATTTCGAGGCCTGAATTGGGAACAGTTGGGAATAAGAATAAATGGAGAATACCTAAATAATCTGCGATTTGCTGATGACATTGCCTTGCTGAGTCACTCAGGAGGTGAACTGCAAATCATGATCAATGAGTTAGACAGGCAGAGCAGATCGATGGGTCTAAAAATTAACATGCAGAAAACCAAGGTAATGTTCAACAGCCTAGCAAGGGAACAACAGTTCACAATTGGCAGCGAGAGCCTAGAAGTAGTGACGGAATACGTCTACTTAGGGCAGGTAGTGACAGCTGATCCGGATCATGAGAGGGAGATAACTAGAAGGATAAGAATGGGGTGGAGCGCATATGGCAAATTCTCGCAGATCATGAGTGGCAGTTTACCAATTTCCCTCAAGAGGAAAGTGTACAACAGCATAATCTTACCGGTACTCACCTACGGGGCAGAAACGTGGAGGCTAACCAAAAGAGTTCAGCTTAAGTTAAGGACAACGCAGCGAGCCATGGAAAGAAAAATGATAGGTGTAACGTTAAGAGATCGGAAGCGGGCAGAGTGGGTGAGGGAACAAACACGGGTTAATGACATCCTAATCGAAATCAAGAGAAAGAAATGGGCTTGGGCAGGGCATGTAATGCGAAGGCAAGATAACCGCTGGTCCTTAAGGATAACGGAGTGGATTCCAAAGAAAGTAAGCGTAGCAGGGGGCGGCAGAAAGTTAGGTGGGCGGATGAGATTAAGAAGTTTGCAGGCAAAGGGTGGATGCAGCTGGCAAAGGATTAGGGTTAATTGGAGAGACATGGGAGAGGCCTTTGCCCTGCAGTAGGTGTAGTAAGGCTGATGATGATGATGATGATGACTACAGATGACAAGCAAAGAAACCGGACGCGGCGCCGCAATCCAGGAAGGAGAAGAGACCGGAGAGATGCCGCCACGCCGCCGACGCTGCTGCTGGGGGGCTAGGAGCGACAACCGGAAGTTTGAAAATAAACGTCAGCGGATGACGTTTTCATGGGCGGGGCCCAGTCCCAGAGCTGTTCGCTTTATTTTTTTCTGGTGCTCCTCGTGCACGAGTTGAGGGGGGAGAGTAGGAGCGCAATTTTTAATCGTCTATATCTTCGCTGTTATTGATGCTAGCTCAAAAATTATTGCACTAGGTTGACGAGTGATCGAATGCCTATCTCTCGTCTGCTTTACGTAATCTCAATTAATTTATTGCATAGTCCCTTTAACACAGCGCTATCCACGTTCCCTTATTGATGACGCCATAAGCAGAGCTTCAAATCTGAACCGTAGTCAAATACTGCAGAGGCACCGAATAGATAACCGAAATGATTACACTACAAACCTTATTCTCACATTGAACAGTAACGCACCGAACATAAACAGGATTCTTAATAAGCACTTTAATATTCTCCAGCAAAGTCAACGACTATCGAAAATATTTACATGCGCACCCCGCGTGATTTACAGGCGTGCCAACATCATTCAGAACCATCTAGTCCACTCCAAGGAACACAAAACCCCAAAATATGGATGCCAGCCCTGTGGTAAAGGTCGCTGCAAAGTTTGCAAGCACATGCAGACTACGTGTTCCGCAGCTAGTAAGAGATCAGTTTTCCAGCATTCAATCAACGGTAACTTTTACTGCGACTCATCAAACATTATTTACCTTCTTGATGCACTGTGTGTAACCAGCAATATATAGGACAGACAAACACTGCATTCCGCATTCGATTTAACAATCACCGCGCACACACCAAGTCTCTTCCAAACCTTCCCCTATCGAAGCATGTAAACGCAGAAGGACACCCATTTGACCAACTAAAAGTAACAATTATTCAAGGGGGCTTCAAAAACAGGCGAGAACGTGAACAACGTGAATCCTATTTTATCCACAAGGTTAATACTATTCAAGAAGGTCTTAACGAAAAGCCTGGTACTCTTTCTTTTATTCACGACCTCCAAACAAAATAACACCACACTTCTCGTTAATTGGCTAACTGAGATATACCCTTTATAAGCGTAAGCAAGGCAGCAATGTGGGCTAGTTGGTTGTACATTTTGGTTTGAATAACGCGCTACACACTAACAAAACGACACCGGAACGAAGGACACAGGACAAGCGCACTTGTCCTGTGTCCTTCGTTCCGGTGTCGTTTTGTTAGTGTGTAGCGCATTATTCAAACCAAGAAAAATACCCTTTATAACTCCTTGTGTATGTCCCAGGCAATCATACCCCTCCTTACTTACACTATCCTGCCTCGTGCAGTATTGATAAGCTTTTGACGTTCTTTCCTTACATTTTCCGACAATTTGAAATCTTTGTACACAGCTAGCCCAGCCCTCCTCCCCTACAAACAAGTATTCCCGGCGAAGTCGGTTCAACGACCCGCCCAGGGAGAGGGATGCACCGTTCAGTGAAACCCAGACCCCGTGAGTAAGTTCTTACACATGTGCTCGTTAACGTAGCCCACTCCTTCCTTAACGTTCTAGCCCTCGGCTCACCGGAAATTAGTGAGACCCCCAGGGTGGTTTGGCCTGTTCGTCGCTGCCAGTGTCATTTGCTCAGCGGCTCCTCTTTTGCCACGCATCTGCAGCGGCGCCCTTTGTGTTTGTGCATTTTGTTTGTGTGTTTTGTTTGCACGTTTTGCTTTCGTACGCCTGTGGTTGCCGCGCTGCCCATGTCCCCCGCACCGTCTTCCTCTCCCTTTCTCTCGTTTCGCCATCTCCTTTTGTACCCCATCCTTCCTTACTGTACTAATTTTCCCCATTTTTTTCTTTTCTTTCTATTTTTTTGCTTCCTTCCCGAGTATTGTCACTATCTGGTCCCCGCACCCCCATCTTTACTTTTTATTTTTTGTTCAATTTTTTGAACTGTTGTTGCTATTTGCTTGTTACACTCCTGTCTCCCTCCCCTGCAGCTCACAAACTTAAAACGTCCATCTGACGCGAGACCACTACAGTCCTGAAGAAGACCGCACCGCGGTCGAAACGTTGATAAATAAACGTGTCTCTGTAGAAGTGCCCACTTCTCTTAAATCTCTCTCTCTCTCTCTCCCTATATCTCTATATATCATATATATATATATATATATATATATATATATATATATATATATATATATATATATATATATATATATGCCGAGCATAAAGAATTTAAAACAGAGCATATACACTTCGAAATATATTGACTAGCGCAAACACAGACAGGGACCAAAGCAAGAATAAGAGACAGGACACACGCTAGACTTGCAACTGGATCCTTTACTTGAAACACAGTATTTATACCCATTCATTCTGCGCCACCAGCGCCACCTATTAGTTGCCGTGGCGTCAAATGACGATGAAGTATCGTGAACGGTAACAGCGGAAAAAGCAGTGCCTGCACCAAGAAACACCGAAATAAACCCGTCAAGTGCCAAAAGGAGGTCGTATATAATATCCCCTTGCCCTGCGGCAAAAGATATTTGGGGCAAACCGGGCGCTGCCTGATTGAGCGGCTGCAGGAGCATCAGCAGAAAGTTTCAGCAGCTGCCATAGAAGGCCATCTGACCGAACATTGCAAACTTTGCTCATACAAGCCAGCATGCATACCAGAATGGGATAAAACTGTGGCTGTAGGAAGGCTGAAAACGGAAGATGGAAGGGAGATCCTTGAAGCCTTCCACATTGCTAAGGCAGGGGAAGGCTGCGTAAGAAAAGTCTGTGGACTTAACAAAGAAGGAAATGCGCTATTTAGAAGGGTATGTTATACGGTCCTGTGTGTGATTGATAGGTTTGTTCGCACTACCTTGAGTACATGTGTCTCCAGTGTTTAGTATTCCATTTAATTTTACTATGTTTGACAATTTCGTGTTTAGGGCTTTGTTTGATGTGTTTTTTAGGACCATGTGTGATCAGTTTTTATGACCACTTTTATTCGGGTTGAGTGTACCGTCCAATTTTTTCTAATTTTATATTGTTGTGTGTAGGCCTCTTTAGAAGTCCAATTGTTTTTATATTTTTCAATCCCTCCGCCCTTTGGTAGACCCTGGTGTTCCTTCCTTTATCTGAACATTGGTGCTGTTGGTACGTGTTGGTCTTTCTGCAGGTCTCTCGTGCTGGTTTTAGCTTCTTGGTAGTTTTCTTCTGATACAGACCACACACCCTTTTTATGTTTAACTTTTAGATCCTCCTCGTTTTTCGTTTGTGTTTCGCGCCACATTAAAGCGCTCTATCAAGTTATATTTCACTTATCTTGTATTTCTAGATGTCTTCGGGGTGCTCCCAAGTGCATGTGCCTTGTTCATTTTGTTCCTTCAAGATTCATTTTCTTCATCGTCATTTGACGCGACGGCAACTGATAAGTGGCACTGGTGGCGCAGAATGAAAGTGTATAAATACTGTGTTTCAAGTAAAGGATCCAGTTGCAAGTCTAGCGTGTGTCCCGTCTCTTACTCTTACTTTGGTCCCTGTCTGTGTGTGCGCTAGTCAATATGTTTCACTGCTTCAACCAACTATCCCAAATGAAAGCCTTAGCATATATACATCTTTAGGGGCAAACTATATGCGCGCCTTCGGTGCAAGAAAAAAGGCGGCACTAAAAGGATACCGGAAAAAAATAATAGTTTACTTTTTGATTGTGGTCACAAAAGCGAAGGCTTTCATAGCACTCTTCAATTCAGTACACCGAAGGGTATGATATCTGGTGCTCACGCGTAACTTTCTATCGTAGTTCTCAACGGCGAATCACATTGCCCTGTTTTACAGTTTGTCCACTTTGTTTCGTACGTTCTGCTTTGTAACCATCCTACGGTACGCAACCTAATTCGAGGACTGAGCGGACCTGTGTAAAATGTAACTGCTGCTGGAGATTACTGACTGGTGGCCTAAATTTCGCGCTAAAAGCTATAACGGACCTTGCTTTACTTACAACCTGATTAACTTCTTTATTTTGTTCCAAATCTGAGCGTACTAATATGCCTAATGCTTTATTTCCTTTACGGTGTTCAGTGTACAACTATTTTCTTCCTATTCATGCGGCTGATGATCACTTTTTCTAGTAAACTTGAGATCTGTAGACTTTTTTCTCGTCAGTTTCATTTCGAACTTCTTATTCCGAGATGAAATATAATGCAGACTGCTGTGTCTGGCATCAAGAACGTTTACAATGTAACTACATAGAGAATGCAATCATAAGCGAACATGCGAAATGATGACCATAAACCGGACGTAATGCCGTTAATATATAATAGAAATTGAAGCGGACCCAACACTGAACTTTGGTTACCCTAGAAGTCACTAGGACACTGCTGGAGAAAGCATCATTCTCAACAATAGTTTGCCTCCGTAATATCAAGCTCATACCTGCTATTACGCAGGTGAGGCATAAATGGAAGGCGTCAAAGAAGAGAATAAACGCGAAGAGTTCGATGGAGCCACTCAGGATCCTGTTTTATCGTTCCCAATTGACCGGCACGCTATCAGAGAAATCGAAGACAATCTCGCATGCGCCATCGAATTTAGGAACCAGATTAAAGTTCCACAGATTGCTTTTTATTCTATAGCGCCGTCCACTCCTCTCGGCCGGTTCTGCCCAAGAACTGTCTCATGCCCCACCGGCGGTTGTGTTTGAAACAGCCACCTGCCAGTGCAGTGGCGCATCGCTTAACCGCAGCGCCAGTCCGCAGGTACAGCTGTGAGGGCTTGCAGCGCTCTACACTGCGACGAACTTTGCATAATTCCGAAGTCTGAATTTGAAGCAGCTGTTGTAGCTCAGTGGTCATGGCGCACGGCTGCTGACCCGAAAGACGCGGGTTCGATCCCGGTCGCGGTGGCAGAATTTCGATTGAGGCGAAATTCTAGACGCCCGTGTACTGCGCGAAGTCAGTGCACGTTAAAGAACCCCAGGTGGTCGAAATTTCCGGAGCCCTTCAATACGGCGTCCCTCGTAGCCTGAGTTGCTTTGGGACGTTAAACCCCCAAAAACCAGACAAGTCTGAATTACAAAAGAACCATCATTGCTGAAGATTTCGGAGTGAGAAATATTGGACTGAGAATTGAAATGTAATTGTGACCGGAATAGAAGCAGAACTGTAATTCATTCGCCAGTGTAACAAGAATGCCATAGTATTTTCATCGCATCAGACTAGTTCCTTGCCTCTAAATGTTTATTTTTTCTTTTCGCTTCCAAAATTTAAAGTAACTAGAACAAAAAAAATGTAACCGGTTAGGAGTGCATAACACGACTGTTTTGACATTTTTTGGGTTGTGCGAAGGCGCAGATCAAATGGCTGTGTGGAACTCATGTTTTCTGCCTTCTGTTTCATCCCTTGGTTTTCTTGGCAACCTCGTCATGTTATGTTGCTTAGCGCGCATTTTTTATTTCCGCCTAGCAGAACTAAATATGTTTTTACTTTGTTCTGATGACACTGCGCTCAGGCTTCCTCCGAAACTCATTCAATTCCTAGATGAGTACGAGGCATGCACTTTCAAAAAGTCTGTGTAATAAAATTGCACGCTCGTGTTTCATTTCAGCACACTGTATAAATTAAGAACAAATAGCAAGTGCCCTAGAAAGCACCAAATGAAATGTTGCACACCTGACCAACAAAATGACCTCAAGCTGCCCAAAAGGAATAAGGGTCGATATATTATCAAGAAAATACTTTTCGAGCCTTTTGCGGGACTTAAGAAGTTTTCGACCTACCGGCAGACGCGCTCTATAGGTTTGCGATCTTCTACAAGGCACAAGATCTCTAGGTCCCCTTTCGCAGGAGGTGAGAACTCGCCTCAAGGTTTTCCACTACGAAGGAACGTGCTTCAGGATCCCGACTGTGGAAATATGGGGCACCAGCCTTCCGCCCCGCACTCCCACTCGGCGGATGCAGCGTTCCCGCTCGCTAATCGCGGATGGATTCGTGCTCGAGGCAACAAAGGGAGGGACGGACGAAAAGGCGTGAACCCTCATTTGCTGTTTATTACAATTACACAGACCCGCCGCGGTGGCTCAGTGCTTAGGGCGCTCGACTACTGATCCGGAGTTCCCGGGTTCGGACCCGACCGCAGCGGCTGCGTTTTTATGGAGGCATAACGCTAAGGCGCCTGTGTGCTGTGCGATGTCAGTGCATGTTAAAGATCCCCAGGTGGTCGAAATTATTCCGGAGCCCTCCACTACAGCACCCCTTTCTTCCTTTTTTCTTTCGCTCCCTCTCTTATCCCTTCCCTTACGGCGCGGTTCAGGTGTCCAACGATATATGAGACAGATACTGCGCCATTTCCTTTCCCCCAAAACCAATTATTATTATTATTATTATTAATATTATTATTATTATTATTATTATTATTATTAATATTATTATTATTATTATTATTATTATTATTATTATTATTATTATTATTATTACAATTACACAGAGCGGGCCAGCTATCTATAGAACATTAACGAGGCATTCCTCGGAAGTAGAAGGCTACGTAATAAGGGCTTCCGACGTACCGGCTTGGGAAGGGGCGCGACTCGGTGGTATCGGCAGCGAACGTTTGTATGCGCTGACAGTGGCGGCCAGGACTTCTCGTTGCGCGCCACATTCTCGGGGCGAGGCCATCCCCAAGCATTTGCTTGGGAAAGCGCCGAGAGCGCGCGTTTGCTGCGCTCACTTTGCTGCTCGGAATCAGAAGTCCAGCGGCAAGGCACGACGGATCTCCGTGCGCGCCTGCTGCGGAAGGGGACGAGAGCGTGCAGCTGCAACCCAATTTGCCGTTATTCTACCGCTCACGACACTGGCCGGATCCCCAAGAGACTCTCCCTGGCTCCGCGGTGTTCCGTGTAACCTTCGGGGTGGCGCTCCCGTCGCTGCTTCCGCTTCCCACATGAGGGAAACTTCCCTCCCCGCCCAGCAGGTCCCGCCCTGATGCACGGTGATGAAGATGGTCGACCGCGTCGAAACGGAAGGTGAACAGGCTTGCTACAGAGCGGAGAGAGAAGAGGGCCGAACCTCTGGAGAAATGGTTTCAAAACTTACCATACGTGGTTGCTGTGGACGCCGCACACTGCGGGGATGGTCGTTCGCATGGTGAACTCGGATAAGAAACAAGCGAAACTAAGATAAGCTAGCGGCTCTGTCACAACCGACCAGGCAGAAACCGCTGAAGATTTACTATAAGGATGGATCTCTCCTGAGGTACTAAACTAGCCGGTACATATTTTTTGGACTCCCGCGCACTCCTTTCTCAATGAGAACGAGGCGGCTCACGAATGAACTTGAGATCTCAGTTTCCGAGCAGGTGTGCTGCCCGGTCCTTTCAGGGAACGCGAACGCTTACTCAGGTACCAGGAGATTACCGAACACTACAGAACGGGACGGGTCAAATACCCTCCCGCAGACCCCTCGTTAAGCAAAGGCCAAGCAGCAACATGGCCTCGCCTGCAAATAAACTGGCCTCCGAACCCGGTTGCTTGCAGCCATTACTATCCAGGCCAGTACACTGATCTGTGTAAGTCAAGAAGGATAGGGCTGATCTCAACCAAAATATTGCGATGCCCGCAGACGCGAGCTGACGGTCGTAATATTAGGACGCTAGAACGGTGGAAGGCCGTGCTACTTAGCTGTGACCTTAGATCCAACGACGGGTCGTCCGACTCGGCGAACACGAAGCCGGCATCCAAGGACCCCTAGCCGATTCCTAGGCGGGAGGGCTAAAACCCTTCCTGTGTATGTTAGAGAATAAAGTTCTGCAGCGATAGCTACATTATGGTAGCATTTAGAGCTTTCAGCGTGGCGGTGGCACGTGGCTAGCCACGTGGTGCGGAGCAGGTGCTGCTGCCGGCGGCGTGGCGCGCCGGCGAAACCCAGCTGCAAGAGCTGTGTGCATGCGCCGTGTCAAGTGAGACGAAGATGAAGGAGGAACGCCCAGCGAAACAGAGCGGCGAAAGACTGACTTCGCAATTCGACTGAGCGAATTCCACTCGGCGAGCTATAGCTATCGCGTCACTCCAGGTTTAACCAGAGCTAAACTACCGCCTATTTTTTTTCAATATGTTTTCATTTCATTTCATAACTGCCTCAGTTTGTAAGTGGACACCACA